>BSSO01001690.1:0-22299 GCA_030267885.1 Mesembryanthemum crystallinum | reverse complement strand
CCCATTCCGAAACAATACAGACTCAAGATGAAGCCAAACACCAAAAAATCGAAGACCCGAATATGGACCCGACTTGATGCCATTCAATCCAAACTTCTCTGACCCGTTTTTCGCCAGAAGCAGACTTGTACCCGACCCATATTCGTACACGACCCAAATCAATGTGAACTGATCCGAAACCGAATGTACCCGAATCGAACTGAAACCAAAACGATTATGAAGCTAACCCGATTCAATCCAATCCAAATCAACCCGAACCCGATCCGAACGATCTGTTTGCCAGGCCTATTATCAATAGGACACATACCTCTTGCATCAAATACATTCGAATTTTGAACAGATACAAATTTAGGCTTCGTTTGGCCAAGGTCAGTCTAATTCATTGTTATGGGATTTTTTTTTTTTTTTTTTGGGTCCACGGGAGGCACGAAGGCCAGTACAATAAATTACATACAACAGGGGAGAGTGGAATCGAACCTTGGACCTAATGTAACCAAGGCCTCAATATTAACTATTAGGCCAAGACCTCATTGGCATTGACTATAGGGATTTCGGTCAATTCAGTTCTCAAATAATAGAGCACTGAATGGCATTCGACAATTCACAAGTAGTAACACTAGTATATTTTTCGTTTTGGACCGAATGGTGTTCGACAAATCTCAGGTAACAAGACTTACTTCCTACATCTCGTGAAAACGTTCAAAATCAGTTTGCACAAAGACCAAAATATATTTTTTATTTTGGACCGAATGGTGTTCGGCAATTCTCAGGTAACAAGACTTACTCCCTACATCTCGTGAAAACATTAACAAAATCAGTTTGCACAAATATCAAGGAAAGTTGGAAAAGGAGTCTATAAATCCATTTCACCTCCACTTTTTTGGGGTGGGTGAAGTGTTTTCGGGTTTTAAGAGGATTTTATAATGCGGGTAAATAAGTAATTGCAATGTGTTTTTTTCCCCCCTATTTTGGTCAATATTAACATTTACATGAGACAACTCAAAAAGGATTTTGTCAACGTTTTTACGAGACAGAGTGAGTGCCATTTTCAGTATTGGACCCAAAGGAGTCAATACTACTACATTTTTGGCGGTCGAGCTGATCAGATTTTCCCAGGCTTATAGAAATGGCAAGATCGCCTTGTTGCCACCAACCATTCTTATTCTACTCTATCCACGGAGTGAACCAAAAACCAATCTAACATTGACAGACAAAATACATCATCCACCAAACAGTTACAGCCTTGGACAAAAATTATTACAAGGTCTCACTGGACTATGGCTCTCTGCATGAGTGACAGCCAATATTGACTTCACTGTTATTAAATACATGAATTTTGTACAACTTTAAGAGCTTCTCCCAGAAAGTCTGGTGACATAGTCCGCTACATTGGTGTCAACCGAGCAAAAAGCAGACCAAGTTCCACGCAAATGGTGGCCCTGAAAATTCATTAGTTCTCTACTTGCAGTCGGCAAAGTTGAAACAGAACGGTGCTTTTGAATTCTATGTGGTCTGTACAATCCCGAGACCCAAATCAATAAGTTGGGTCAATTGTTGTCTTCTTTGGTGTATGTATTGTACAAAGAGCAAAAACGAGTGTACAAATTCGTTAAGCTCTGACTTGTATTAACAGCTCTCACACTTTCTCTGACTATACATTCAACTGGCTATGAAATAGCCCTTATGCCCAAAATTAGTTCAAAACTAGGGGGGTTACAAATTATCAGAAGTACCCATCATCTATAGATAGCCGATCAAAAGCATCAAAATTAGCCTTGAGGCCGACAAACTGGCTTCCAACTTGAGCGCAACCTGCTTCAGGCCACCTACAACGGCCATCATGGGAGCGTAATGGGCAAAGAGATTCACATATTCGACTGAAAGAATCTGTTGAAGGATCCTCATCAGCCATAACTGCAATGGAGATGGAGAGATCTGATTTTTCATCACTCCGGATGCTTTCCTCGGCTTCTCTTCTAGAAGGTAAATGTATTGATTTTTGAGGAGAGCCAGTTGGGTAATGTTCAATGTCAACAGTTGTATCCCCACTGCTTGAGAAGTGAATCTTGCAGCCAAGTGATTGTATTGCACGCTTAATAGCAGCATTTTCCTTGCTAGCCTTCTTCGCCAAGGTCACCGCAGAACTGCTTAATTGTTTCTCATTCCTCAACTCCAATGTTAGAGATTCCATGGCCACTGTAGTTTCCCTACTCTTCCTTTCTGCTGCTTCTTTAGCCTGTAAGCACTGGACTACTCAGGAACTGACCAATAGTGAAAACTTAATAAGCATGGTATTGAACACAGAGCACCTTTGAGAACTAACGTCAGACTCAGAACTGACTGTTGAAGGCAAAAAAATATAGCAAAGTAATATAGAAACCAACTTCTCATGACGAGACACAAAGGGAAATGATAGTATGTAGTAGAGAGCAAACTCCATGTATAGTCAGAATCTCTTGCAGGTATTTAAATAGTGTCATCAGTCACTTGTAATCACAAGCACCTGCTCCACCATATATGGAATGCATACTAGAATATTTGCTCAAAAAGCTCAGTTGCTGCACTAACCTATCATATGTACTTAAACTAGTTTTGAGGCTGCATTTAAAATATCAGTTTAGTAGTATATTTATTAGTTATTAGCATATTTTTGTCCAACAATTAGAGTACTTTAATGAACATCAAATTCTAAATTCATCTCTGATCTGTCCCTTTTCAACTATTGTTCTAAGATTATACATGTGGATTAAAGGGGTCATACAGTTACTAAATTTTGGTTACATGACTGCAAAATTCCTCTATCTTATGCTTTTTAATTTTGGTTACATGTTTTCTAATAAATTATGTAGCTATATTACAAATGTATCATGTTTCAAAGTACATTTCAAACCCTATTCAACGGCATAAAACTTCTTAAAATTTGCATAGCAAAAGTCACATTTAGCAAAAACAATTTGAAATATAATTATCTATAGTAGTTTTAATGATAGTCAAACTCTAATTTTCTATCATTCTCAATGTTCAGAAAACCGGACCGGATGTCGAACCGGCCACCCTACGGGTTCGATAGTTCAACTGGTCCAAGCGGTTAGACCGGACTTAAAAACTGGATTAGATCTTAATTAAATAAAGTAACTTTTAATATCAAATACAATATACATTTTTATACTCCACAATTTTAAGAAATATATGTCTGACAAGATATAAGGAGACATAATAATCTATTCAAATTAAAACCCAAAATATGAATTGAAAAAAGAAAAAGAAAAGCAAAATGTATAGTTGTACAATGTTGAAAAATGTTCACAAGAGAGAGCAAGCAACAAGAAGAAGAATGAGAGAGAGAAAGGGGGTTCACTTCAATCAGCCTTCCCACATCGAAAAATTGGTGAAGTTTCTCTTCACCTTATACTGTATAAAAAGTAAGTGGGAGCTTAGGATCATTGTTGGGCATGGGCAGTAATGTGTAGCCTGTGCCCTAGCGAATTTTAATCCAAATGGCCTATCAATATTCAGCTTTGAATGACCCAGGTCGCCTTATAACAATAAGGAAGGAAAACCGGTTCGGTTTAGCAGGTTCCCAGTTTTTTCCGGGTTTGACCAAAACCGCCCAGTTTTGATCGTGAACAAGCGGTTTTTTAGGCTTGATCAAACCGGCTTGGAAACTGGTTTGAACCATCCGGTCCGGTTGGGATCGGCTTGGAAACTGGTTTGAACCATCCGGTCCGGTTGGGATTTACACTACACGTAATTCATGAATAAACTTTATTTATGTGTAAGTTCGGGTGCGAACTCAACTTATAAGCGAAATATGCGATCTCAAAATCTAGGCCATTTATTCTAAATATCAACGGCCTATATTTACGCACACCCAACCGATATCCCTCACTCAGCTGTTGCCCGGTTTAGATTTTCCCATGTCCCACTCCTCTCATCCGGCAGCAACTCCCTCTCTCTCTCCTCACAATTCCCCATCTCACCATCAACAGTCAACACCATCAGTAATGCCGATGGAGGCCACTGAACCTTTATGTTACACCATTCATGGGTAGATCCATACTTCATAGACACAAGCCTTTGACCACCATCGAAATTGACATGTCTCTCTCCTCCCCTGTCTCTCTCTTCAGTTTACAGACACAAGCTCCAGACTACCATCGAAATTTCCGGCAACGATAAGCTTTGGGCCTCGTTGATCTCCATCAGTACCCATCTTGTCCAATCAATCACCCCATTCTGGCAGTCAAAGGGTGACAAAGAAACACATAGGCAGGGGGCAAAACACAACTCAACACGGTTAACATTTCTTCAAATTACCATAATATTCATAGAAACATGAGAGGCTAGCTGAAATCTAGTTCCTTAAACCCATAAAACAATGCGTAGACTACTAATACATAGCTCAGATTCATCAAGATAAGAAAAATATATGAATTCACTATTTCATTAAAAGGTCAGTGCGTGCATCCCACAATTTGGAGCTAGGAGAGAGAGGAGAGAGATAGAATGTAGTGAATATTGAGAAATTTCAATTTCAAGTGAATAAGGATTTTATGGGTGATGAATTTAGCTCATAAAAATGATGAATTTATATGTTATAGGTGATGAATTTAACCCATATAAGTGATCAATATACAGGTTATAGGTGATGAATTTTGATGAATATATATGAAATGAGTGATGAATATAGTGTACAATTAAAGTTCACATAGTTCGCACTAAAACTTGACTCTATATATATATATATATATATATATATATATATATATTTATATATATATATATATATATATATATAATTGGGAAAACTAACACCGACTTTATTGATACTGCGATTTTCACCATGAACTTTACACGGTTGCGATATTAGCATAGATTTAATTTTTCCATCAATTAAATAGCCTAGATCACAATATTGGTGAGAACTCTTCGGCGAAAGAATGACATGGCAAGTTAGTCTTATGAAACCTTTCTTTTGCTCAATATATCTAATTTATGTTGATGACTACTTGAAAAAGCAACATTCAACGTTCAAATTTTTTTTTTTTTTTAAGTTTCCCATTTTGGAAGGTACGAATTCTAATTCTTGCTTAACGGACCCAATTTATGTACTCTAAATTGATTTGAAGTGGTGTTTGACATTAAATTATCCTAATTTTGTTTACTTTTGCACCATTAACAGCCACATAACCATATGCACTTGCCACGTCATTTTTCTCCAAAGATGTCTCACCGTCTGTCACCAACTAGTTTATTTAATTGATGAAATAATTAAGTTTGTGCTGATAACACAACCGTGTTAACTTCATGGTGAAAATCGCAACATAAATAAAGTTGGTGTTATTTTTGGTAATTTTTCCTAAGTTTTATAATCAGAGAGGACGATAATGTGTGTTTACCAGAACTACAATACAAAATTCCACCAATTGATTCAAGAGAAAACATCGGAAGAGGACAAAAGACTAAACATCCATTTCAGTAAAAAGATGAGTGTGAGAAGCCCACTTAATACAGCCCTCCTCCCACTGAACCCCTGTCCCTCTCCAAGCCAATAGAAGGGGAATACCCATGGATATGCCAACCACTTATGTAGACTGTCTGGAAATTCCCAGTACAACAGGCTATGGAATTNATGGGCACTGGGAAGCAGTGATGTAGTAGCAAACTTTGCTTTACAAAATCATATATTTTTCCCATCTTGTCTTGTCTTTTCTTGTTTGTTTCCACTTTGATAAACATGTCCTATATTTCCTATAAGCTTGTGGTCTGCTTTAGTGCTTTCTTTAGCTTGCAAATAATCATCTTATCTTAGGACGCAGTTTTCTGCACATGAAAACTATATATATATATATATATATATATATATATATATGAGCAAGGAAACACCTAAACTAAATACTTGTATACAGTTTGCTCCTTAACCACTTCTACTTGGTTATAGAGAGCCAGGTGTGCAATCAGAGCCGTCAAAGGCATGACATTCATTATACTATAAAAAAATCCTTACCTTCTGTAATTCAGAGAACTTGTTAGCCATGCTTCTACATTTAGCTTCAAGATCTCCGTCCTCAACTTCTTTAGGACAAGCCCAACGAAGGTGGAACTGTGGCCATAGTGTAGGAGCAAGAGCAGCAGCTGGAGGCAAAAGTGCACCTTCATGCTTTACTGGGTCATAGAAGAGATTGTAGTGCACATGTGACCGACCGTCACAGGCACGCAAATCAGCCAAATAACTCCACAAGCATCCACAAGCATCAAACACTTTACATTGTTGCCTTTCCTTTTCACTGGAAGGATCAAACAAATATGAAATTATGATTAAAAAGCAATATAAAGAACCAAATGTAACTACAACCTTTTACTAGTCCACAAGTTACTCCATGTATAGGAACAATTTTAGAAAGTAAAATACCCAAAGTCATAAACCCCTAACAAAAGAAGAAAAAATGGTGTAGAAGGTGTAAAATTACTTAAGACGTAGAATGGCATACATATTTTGAATTTGTATAACCTTCAAATCGAATTCGTTCAGTCCGAACTCACAATGATTAGAAAGAGCAAGCAAAGGGGCCAATAAGGCAAGAATAATGACATATCTAAGTAGTTTCTAGAAGCTGCAAGTTACAAGAGACATGGGGGATGAAGAATCAAACCCATGACCTTGGCTTACCAAAGCACTTGGGAGTGAGCCTGGAACTACTTGGGAGAAGCTCAACAGATTTCATTCTGCCTTAGCCTTCTCCCAATCTTCCCTTTCATCTAAAAGATTTTTATCAATTCTATTAACGACTCATCATTTCCATTAAACTTCATACCCAGAATCATGGTGACAGGTAGAATGGTGAAAGGGTCTGTTGATTCAATTTATGGCTACTCAGCCTGCTAATTTCCTGATGTGTCACATTTCCACTGTACAGCCCATGACAATAGGGTCACAAGCCCCCACAACTTCACGCCCATTAAATTGGGCCCTCTGCTTTTCTTAAATTCTTCTCTTCTCTTCTTTTTTCTTTTTATGATAATCAACAAAAAAGCTAAAAGGATATCATCTTTTCACAAATTGATGGAGTCAAAGCCCATATTTGAAGGGGCAATATTTGCAGGCCCACTGCTACTTTTATTACTTTGCTCCACGTGATTAGCATTTTCAGCCAGTTCATTGGTTACTTTCAAATCTTTTGCGGTCCCCTGCTTCCCTTCCCTATCATCCTTCCATATTTTTCTTGCTCACGAGCTAACGCTTTGTATTTCTCACTGCAATTATTGGAGACATGAATTAACTGCAGTGATTGACTTGTCGGTTGACTGTTCCCACCCTCGGACCCTCCTCTGCCTCTTGAGCTCCTCAGACCAAAATTATCTCCTCGTACACTGCGCCACTAACTGAGCTACAACCACCCTTTCTTCTCAGTTGAGTGGTTGCTAACATCATCTTCCACATGTTGCACGCCAACAATGGCGTCACTTCCATGTATTACAAGGGGATCTTAACCAAGGAAGAAGGGACTATGCTGCACAACACCTTCTCCGTCTTGATCACTTGCTGTTGGACATTGTGACAGATCAAAAGGGCTTAAATTCTCTTCAATTATAGATATATGCTATTTATGGTTTACCTAACACATTATCTAACTATCAATTCTGTGCACAAAATCCGTAATCACCCAGATCCTACCCTCTCCGAAAGAGGTCAATGCCAATGAGTTCTTATCGAAAGAGATTGTTTTCCTCAAATACCACCAAATTACCTCATGTTTTTCAGTGACCATCCATTTAGAGGCATTCCATAAATAGATAGCCATGCATATCTCCATCTGGTTGTATCAAATTCACCCCTATTTTTGAAATGACTATACCCAGCCAATCTGCATAGTCCTCCTTGACTTGTTCCATCCAATCAACCATTGAAAGTCAGCAAATGCATCAGGCCACCCATCGATCTAACTTGAATTCATCTGATCCCAGCCGCTAGCATTTGTGTTGCGTTATTAGCTATACATACCAAGCTTCTTTTTAACCATTCGAATTCTCTTCTTTCCGGCTTCCTTGTAACAAGTGAATGTCGTCTCCATCCAGTTTGATCAGTCGCACTTCATCCTTGATCTTCTTCACATCTTCCCCTAACGCTTCATTGCTTACTCAAAGTTCAATGTCCACTTTTTTAGGTTTCGGATAGCAAATCACCTGCTTTTCCCCGCTTGGGTAACCTCCAATAATGTTCTACTATCCTGCATTGCATCGTTGTGGTTAGAAGAAGGCTTCGTTGTTTTTTCTTTGAAGATAACATGAGCAGGCCTACCAAACAGGCCCCTCACTGCTTTGTTGTCGATATACATGTAGAGGTTATCAACAGACAGAGTCGCAAACTCTTGATTGCCAAAATTCACCTCCTTGTCTGTCTTCCTTCATAACTTCTTGGTATCCAATTTCGATACGTTATGTTGTAGCCCTTCCCACTTTCAATTTGGCTTCCAGCTGGTAATACCCTGGCAACATGCTTTCTTTTCCTATATGAAACTGTTCTCCATTGTTCTAGTCATCTCCTTGATGCTCCCTCCCTCCCTCCCTCCCTCTCTCTCTAAAACTCGACCCAAATTTTCTTACCTAATCCTCGCAGACTAATGATAGAATGATGGTAAGCTCTACTACAGGTGATCCTCAACCTCCCACTTCGAAGTAGTCCACACCCCCCTCTCTGTGCTCTTTCATCTTCCTTTTTATCTTCTCTTTGAAACTGTGTGCGAAGGAGTCCCAAATCCTTCCTTCTGTTTTCGACGTGGGACATTGTCGAATCCTAATCTGAAAATTTTGAAGATCGAAGAAGATTTCTGGTTGTACTTTTGTGAAGATCAGTGAACTTGTTTACTGTGTTGCTCAAAAAGGTAAATATTTGTGTTTCGAAATGCGATTATGGTATTTCATGTTCACATACAATTGATAAAGAAGATGGACATCCTTGTGAAGAAGAATGGATGTGGGAACTTTTGGGGTTATTGGTGAAGGGATTCGATTCTTGCATTGACAAGTCACCATTTTCGCCTTCCAATTTCAGGTTAAACGAGAGATTGAAGAGAAGGAGAGATTGATCGTAGAGAACACTCTGGCCCTGCTCGTAACTAACAATACCCGTCATGACTAGAGTTAGCAGAAAGTTAACCCTGTTACCATTTAGTATAGCGGTGTCAAGGTCGGGTAAAATTGAGATTATTTTGGGATGAAATCATATATGGGATTGTTATCGTCGGACGACCCACTTCGTTGGATTATAAGCATCAATTTTTCCTTCTTTTGTTTTTTTTATCGAGTATGCATTTGAGGTAATTCACTTAAAAGTTAGAACAGAGTTATGGGTAAGTAAACCTATCCCAGATCAAATCAGTATAAATGCAAACGCTATTAAACACCCTGGCATTCCTCTCTAACCAAATGCACCACAACACAGCGAAGAGAGCATTGCGCCATAACACCTTCTTCTCCCTCCGGCTACCGAAACCCACAAACCGCGTCTGTAAAAACTCCACGACACTAGAAGGACAAACCCATAACTCTCCTCCAATCACGAACAACTTACTTCAAAGGTTCTGAGATATATCACACCCAAGGAAGAGGTGCGCTGAGGTCTCACTACTGAGCCGGCAAAAATATCAGGTGATAAAGCCACACCTGGTATCCTCCTCTGTCTCAAATCATTTGTGTTGACCCTATCCAGCGCCAAAGTCCACACAAACGCTCTCACCTTCATAGGAACCTTAGCCTTCCAAATAAAGTTTGCCAAGGGAAATGGGGGAGGGGCGTTTTCAGATACTGAAGGAAGGACTTGCGAGAAAACTCACCCGTAGAATCTCCAACCCACCTCCTAGAATCCTCACAACCTAAAAGATGAACCGAATCCAGAAGCTCTAAAAGAGAGGTGACCTCTTGCATCTCCAAGTGTATAATTAACATCAATACATCCAAAACACATAGCAATATAAAAAAAACAAAACACTGCGAGCTTTAAGATACTGCAAAGTAAACAATTGTCCAACTACACCTTCCAAGTTAGCATGAAAGACAGCATGCATAACATAGAGAGCTGCACTAGTAGATTGAGAAGTCATTCATGATGATTAAGAACAATAAACAAGATCAAAAGTGCTTGCGTGAAAAACCTAACAGAAGTATATGAGATTATAAACGAGAGAAGGGCTACAACATAACGGGGAAGAGATCATTGTGGGAACAATTATAAACGAGAGATCTACATGTGCAAGTATATGAGATTGAAGATTACCTGTTGCACAGAAAGTTGCCAAAACGACAAGATAGCACACAGTCTAGGAAATCAACCAAGAATACCTACAATCAATAAAATGACAAACTGCTTTTTCAACAATAAACGTATCAAGTTTTGAAGGTATTTCAGTCATTGTACAAGGAGGGAGTGGACTCACAGACGAGAACTCAAAAGCAAATGGATACATCCGCAACAGCTGAGAAATACAATCAACCCACTGCAGGAAAACATCAGAGAAAATTATGAATTATATGATCAAAGGAACTTGCACTGTGATTGCTCATTGCCATTATTAAATGTTACTCCCTCCGTCCCTTAAAGATTATCAAAATTTCTATTTTGGGATGTCCCAAAATACTTGTCAAGATTCTAAATTGGGTAAATAAATCTCAATGGTGATGGGATGAAAGTTAAAAACACATTGGAAGATAATGCAATAAATGATGTTCCCTTTTTTTTTTTTTTTTTTTTTTGTAATGCTCCCTTTCTCTCTCCATCAACGATGAATTCTATCGCTCTCCTTCTCCCACTCTCTTCTTCTCTCCCTTCCTTTCTTCCATGATGAATCCTCCCTTTCTCTCTTCCTTCTCCACTGAATACGTCACAGACTCACTCGGTAAATATTCGGGTCCAAGGGAAATCATTCGATTTCTCTTATGAAGGCCTTCGCAATGGAGGTTTTGTGGACAAAAAAGAGACGGAGCATAAGAAGCACCGTCGGGTGGTTCTACCGGCGGCTATGGCGAGATGGATGTGTGAGATCCTTGGATCCGCTTTTGTAAGGCTGAGTAGATCAGATCAGAAGAGAAGGTTTGGACAACTCCTCGGTTGGATCAAGATTTGATCTAATGCAAGAGGACGATTCCTTGAGTTAGGTTTCTCCTCGAGGGAGATATGTCCTTGGAGTATCGGAGGACGATAAGTGGTCAGCGTTCTCGGCAGCGCTGGGAGATGTAGCGCTTGGGCCCACGGCGACTCCTGCATTGCGGTCGGAAGGCAAGGATCCTCGGGCTACAGGTTCGTATTCTGGCTCTGGATCTGGGAGTAATAGGAAACAGCATCTGGATCTGGGAGTAATAGGAAACAGCATGGATCTGGGAGTAATAGGAAACAGCATCTGGATCTGGGAGTAATAGGGACCAGGGCCGCCGAAAGTGCTTAGCGTGCAGCAGATCATGGCTTGATGGCGGCAGTGAACAGCGGCTAGGGTTTTTGAAGAACAAAGAGGCGGCACGTGTGATGCGCGAGTATGAGGAGCGTGAGACGAGGGAGTTCGAGGCGCATGAGACGCGTGTAGGCTCAGGGGATCCATGTGGATCTGGTCAGCATGGTTCGGATGCCTGTCTAGAGAGGATTCAGCGCTCTGTTTCAGGTTCTACTATAAATATCGTGCTTGATCTGGGACAGTTGTTATCTCCCTTACTTGAGAAAGCTGCTGCCCATGTTCACCTCCCTGTGGACGAGATGAAACTTGGGGTTTCCCTAGGGAACAATCAACAGCCTGCAGATAACGTTGCCTATACGGGGGGGGGTGATGCTTTAGGGTTTGGGAGTGAGATACAACTGGGGTTGGTTAACAGGTCCATTAATGGTATTCATGCAGACACCAACCAGGGACCAGGGGAGCTGCAGGGTACTGCTGGCCAGGGAATTTGTATGAGTGGTGTGCAGGATTCTCCGATTCTGGCTGGTAGTGACAATCAGCAGTGCGTAGGTAGTGCAGCACATTCGTTACGGGTCCAAGAGAGAGGACTGGAGCAGGATACTTCTTATGGAGTTTTAGAGAATGCCGCCTCAGAAGGGGATGGTAGTTCTTTTTTGAAAGATTATAGCCCAGGAGGAGATGGTTTGCTTATAGAGAACCTCAGATGGACCAACTCAAGGGAAGAGTGGGGTTCACACATTTCTGAAACACCCAGTGGATCTGCAGGATGTTCCTCTTCATTGAGGAGCCGGGGTGCTCTTTGGAGCATAGAGAGGAAAAGGCTAAGGGATCTTTGGAGCAAAGTAAGGACAGGGAGGGGTGTACTTTGGAGCAAGGTCTCGACAAACAATCCTTATTGTGTGATGCGGATGCGCCAAGGGCTAGGGTCGGTAGTCGTGGTGATGGAATTCTTCCAACTCCACCTTTAACAGCCCAACTCTCGGTAGTGAAGATGCGAAAGCGTGAGGCAACGCTCTTGTCAAGGCGTTAGGGATTAAGCTAGTTGACCGTATGGGAAAGGATGTTTCTTTTAGCACTCAGGTCTACTCCAAGAAGAAGGGCACTCGGGAGCTAGAGCGTCTAAAATCTAGCATAAATTATGATGGTCGTGGGAATAAGTAGCTGTAGATCTTATTCTCTTAGGTTTGGATAGACTCCTCTGTTGAGTATGGATAGTTTTTGTACTTGTATTCTTTCTACTCTTCTTAATAAAATTCTTTTTCTTATCACAAAAAAAAAAAAAAAAAAANAAAAAAAAAGTTCCCTTATTTTTTTACATTCCCTAAACTTGAAAATGGTTGGACAGAAGTATTTTTTTTTTCTTTCTAGAGTAGCAAGGAAGCCTCTCTCTATGAGGAAAATGAGACTCGAACCCAAGCCTTTACTAGGGATTTGTTGAGGGTGCACCATTGTGCTACCCACTCAGGCTCATCTTCTACTGCTAATAAAAGAGCAAAATATGTTGCATGCATAGTCAGATAGTAATTAGCAGATATGGCATGATAAAAGGAGGGGGGTGGACAAAATATGCTAAAAAGGTCATGGTGCAGTACACGTGGTAATTTCAATATAAGACGAAATATAACCCCCCATACAACCAAATTATCAAAAATCATTTATTGTTTGGAAAAAACTTGAGTATGAATTCCAAGAAATAGATTAGTTTATACATAAATGATTAAGATAATTGTTTGCTTGGGATTGATCCAAATTCAGGATTTCAGAAAGCCCAATTGTAGAATTTCTTGACACCACACCACCATACCCATACGTCATTGAAATTCCACTCTCTGGTGTCCGAATTCTAAAGCAATATCATACTAGGTGTCAAAGACCAAAAATGAATCAGAATTTCAAATGCAATCCCAAACATAGCAGTAATGTCAAAGATATGTCCGTCACACACAGATTTCATCCATTAAGTTTGAATAATCACTATCATAAGAGAATTTCCCGTAGAAACTTCTTGGGCAAGCTATTAATACACTCATGCAGCAAGGTGGATAAGAAGAATCATACAAACAGAATAAACGTCTTGACTTGCAAGCACAATCAGTATGGTTTTCTAATCAAGAAACTGAAAAACTTTCATGTTTCTTCCAAATCAGAAAATACATGTATGAAAATCAGTTAATTAGCAGTTGTACTGGGTCGTTGTTGTTGTAGTTGTACTTAATCAGCAGTTGATACCAAAATTTCCAAATTTATGACAACCAAGGGACCTCTACAAGAATCATTGAAAGTCCATATGCAAGATGTGATGGGAAAAGAAAGTTTCAAATAATACTATTGCATAATGTCAGAAAATCTAGAAAATGCCCGACCTGAAGAAAAATAGGAGAATTGTTGTTTGAATTATGTGTATTCGAAGAACCAGATGGAGGGGTAAATGATCCCGATTGTTGACGTATTGGAGATGAATGGAAACTACCAGCAGTAGACTGCCGGGACAGCTCTACAGGCATGTCACCACTAGCAGATAATGCTGGCAGACCAACGCGGTCTGAAAATGGATGACCAAAAGCAAGCCAATCCTTCTCAACAAGTGCCTGATAAGAACACAAAAACATCTACAAGTTAATCCATATCAACATATTGACAACTCCTTCAAACTTATCAAAACTTGAAGTGTTTTTCACTGGAGGGAAATGCACGAATCATGAGAGACTCTTATACGACGCCAGACTGACTTAGCTTCTCTATGGGCTAGGGCAGCAAGGGCATTCCATAATTATTCTACTTCTAAGGTCCAAAGGAATAGGACTAATCTACAGATTCTACACCCATGCACTCGTTAGAAGATGTTTGTCCTCTTTTCTCAATTTACAGTAATATATCTTTCTTATCTAGAAAACTAAGATGTTATCACTTAGCAATAAGGAAACCAACCGAACCCACACTAATACGATGGTGATCAAAACCCCAAACTAATACAGCTCGTAACCCAACCGACATATTGCATCAAAGAGATAAAAGACCAACCGATTTAGTACCTCCCTTGTTATTTACAAAATAAGGGGTTCCAGAAATTTCCAACATTCACTGTATGTTACATTTACAAGTTTAAGGGCTTTGCTAATGCTTGACATAGCATAATGTTACATAAAAGAAGTGGCACTGTGATTCTACAAATCATTTACGTAAGGGACAATAGCATATCAACCAGCAGAAGTTCATCTGGTAACAGCTGCTAAGATATGCAATCGCCACTAAGTTATGCAACAGCCTACATCAGTTTCTACGGATTTATATAACAAAAAAAGTTGAAAGATTTTAAAGTAGGAATTGGTCCCTATCACTAAAAAACAAAGTACTTGGACAAAAAAATTAAGCGAAATTCTATATGGCGCCCCTGTGTTTTACAGTTTTCTATGTGGTGGACAATATTTATTTCAAATTCTACATGGTACCCTTCAGTTTTGACACAATCTACATGGTGCCCTCCCCTTAACTATTTTGTTGCAATAATGCTAAATTTTACCAATGACACTCATCCTCAATCATCTAACATACTTTCTCATCCCCACCACTTCACTATTAACGAACATAATTCATCGAAGTGCTTGATGTAGCAAGTTTTGAAGGTGGCTACTTTACGATAAGAAAATTCTACAAAAAAGGTCCATATGAGCGATTCAAGACTCCTAAAGTGTCCGACATGGTTTTATGAACATAAGTTAGATGTTGTGTATCGAGAAAATGGTTCAATGAAAATAAACTACTCATTTCCAAACAAATTTTGTTTTGAATGGTCACCACGTAGAGTACTCCAAGATTATAAGGGCACCATGTAGAATTTGAAAAAACTTTGTCGACCATGTAGAAAACTCAAAAACACAAACCATATAGAATATCCCAAAAATTATTGTCGATAATTTGATCTCAACCTCAAGTCTAATGGTGACACTTTTAAAATTTCAGTTTTCAATGACTGCATAGTCTTTACAACAATTTATAAACATTGATAGCTAACCTTCAATATAAAACTACTCAAATTTAAAGTTGAAGATACTTCATTCCCTTTCGGTTCTCTTTTTTCACCTTTCAGTAATACTGGGCTATGTATGCCTCAAACTCAGTATAATGTTTTATAAATTAGAAGTATTTGTTTGGCAAGAAGTTATACTGGTTGCAAGATGTCATAGAGCAGGCATAAGTAACTGCTCCACATCTTAATTGAGAACGAAAACATTTGAGAATCCAAGAAGTACCTGAAAACCCTTGAGTGTTCGGTAGTATGGATCAAGCAGCAAACTTGTAAGCGAGACCAATTGAGTTGTTCTATCCCATCCATCACTGTTCAAATATACCATCAATTGTCATGATACACATGATAAAATGATGAAGAAGCTTCAAACTAATGATTTCTCCATATCATGCATCCTTAAAATTTACACTAGATAATAGAAACAATGAAGGTACGGACAGCATTCACTTGAGTGGAAAACATACAAATACCAGAGTCATCAACAAAAACTATAGAAAATTCAACAAAGCATCTTATCACAACTCACAGGAAGTATTAGATTTCTATGTATTCTAGTTACTATCTTTTTGAGACCCTTCGTTTAGAGTGCTGCATTTGTATATAGAAACCATGGGTGAACATCAAGGACCCTTTTTGGCTTTTCGACAGATTTTATCTCCCAAAACTCGTTCACACTTAAATTTACTACTCCCTCCATCCCATATTTAGCTTTCATAAATGGGATGGGCACAAATATTAAGGAGAGAGTTTTTATTTGTCAAGTTTGCCCTTGGTGAGAGATTAGAAAATAGAGAGAGATATTTTTGTGAGTGAATAAATTAATAGAGAGGGATATTTATTGAGAAAGGGAAGAGAGAGATTGATTGGAGAGAGAAAGAAGATTTTTTTATTGTATTTGTGAGTTAGTGGAGGGATATTATAGGGAAGTTATGGGTTTTTTTGGGTTTTGAAAGCTAAATGTGGGACAAAAAATATGGGGTTTTTGAAAGCTAGATACGGGACGGAGGGAGTAATGCACAGTGTTTTAATGGAACAAATATGACCACAGTGTCTGGTAGAAACGGTGATTGCTTGGGCACTACAATTGCTTACAAGATGCTGCTGTTGACAAGGACCAACTAACAGACCACGTTGTAATACAGGTAGTCGTTAGTACATCATACAGCTTGTCACTCCAATCCTTGTCTCTCACTAGGCCAAGAGTACAACAGCATAAACACAAACAATTCAGGTAGGCGTAGGGATCATACAAACATGCTGAACTGACAACTACCCAAATAAAGTTGCCAAGCAATTAAAAAATAAAACAAAATAAAAATAAAATAAAAACCATCCAATTCAGGATGACATGCACTCAAGGTTGATAATATCTTTTTGTGCTGAGTAATTCTCCTGAGATCTACAATTGTGCACTGAAGATGTCGATGTTTACAAGGAAAAGATAACAGTTACAATAAAACCAATCAGCAAAGAATCTGAGGATAGGAAGTTGGTCACTTGGCTAGGCTACCTTTCATTAGTACCTCAGTGATGGAGAACCTACATCAACATTAACATTACCCCAATGCCTCCAAAGAGACTCCCGCCTAGACGGGGTAAGGAGGGTCGCTTGTTTCCGTTTGACCCCTGATCTGAAGTGCGACGACTATCAGCATCTTCACAATAATTAAGAAGTAAAGACACCTTTATTAGCCATTTTGCTTTAGTCCATTATATTTCAAAGCCAAAAGATAGTGAATCTTTTGGCTCCATCAGAAAGTGGACTGCAAAGTAAAATTCAAAACATTATTGATATGACTAAAACTGTTTTCCTATTTAATAGTATTAATGTTGTATTCAATGTCCTAATAATATACCCCTTAAGATAATTCTCAAAATAACATTTTATGTCTTAAACCTAACATACAGTTGCCATGAATCTTAAACCTCCTTTTTCTCGTTCTTGTCATCCGCATCATGCTCCTCCTCTTAGAGAAAACTCGACATTAGTTTTAATGTGAAGAGGAATCAGTGGTCTCACAGAGATGCACCATTCAAAGCAAGAGCAAGTGTCACAATATGTAGGGAGAGAATATTGAAGCTTCAAAGGTTAAGATGTAAAAGATTCGTGCAAAAAGACGTAATCTTCTTCCATAGGCATAGGGTTGTTATCAGTAATGGGGTTCTTAAATATCTCAGCAATGTCTTGCTTCACGTTATCCAAAACATTAGCTCAAGTAGCCTCTTCTAGGATAGCACAAGTAGTGTGAGCAATTGGTTGTTCCTCCTCTTGTGTTCCTTCTGTGCAACAAATATTACAATCCTTTTCATTGTTGTTTTCACTTTCATCTGATACATCATCATCTCGACGGTGTGCTATCAAGCTCTTAAAACGTCTCGGAACTTGATCTTGATTCTTCAAATTTGTCCACAAGTCAGGAATCTCCTTTGTTACGTTGGCGAAGACATTTTTTACGCTTGAAGTTGTGATATTTTTCCTTTACTTGCTCATACAAAAGAAAGTGGAAAGGAACTCCATAGAATCCTCCAGTTACTCCATCATAGAAGGAGAAGTACATGATTGATAATCTCCCAAGCAAATGGAAGGATATGGACCAATAATACCTTGAGTAGATGATAAGCCCAAGGTGCTTCTCGAAACGAAAAACCTAAAAAAAATAGGAGTACAAAACAGTAAAAACTCATGCAAATAGGAAATGGCCATATGAGAATTACCTGTGGGTTATGGGTCCACAAATAATTAAATCAAGGAACAAGGGACGGCTGCTGATGTCAGATTCTTTGTAGCTCTGGATCATAAAGAGAACCTGCTGCTGGTAGCAGTAGGGTAGTTCTGGAGGATGGTAGTTTACAGTGGGGTAAGGCAGATGCATTTGGGATGAGAAACAGACTGCACTACAACAATGACAACTATGCAATTATCGACGAAGGTGAGTTACAAATCACAAATCAGTCCACAAAAGAACGGCTTTCATTGGTTTGGAACCCGCTCTGATACCAAACTGATGGAGAACCACTCCAACTAAAATTCAAAACTTCATATTAGAAGAGAAACATAGCATCTAGGGGTATATGTAGCCTAATAGGTGCCTAGGAGAACAAGAAAATAACCTAATATCCTAGTACAACTAAAAGATTGTTTCCTAATCCTAGTAATGCTAATATTATAAGATTAATTTTTTTAAAGAATACCCCTTAAAATATATCAAAAAAAAACATAATGTTCAAAGATACATTAATTTCTTAAAACTAAACCTACTTTCTCCCGTTCTTGTCATCCACATCATTTGGTAAACTACTATATGCTGCAGCTTCCCCAACCAACCCCCCCCCCCCCCTTTTAGTTGCATTACCAAGGCCCCATAGAAACGCATAAAAC
This sequence comes from Mesembryanthemum crystallinum, assembly GCA_030267885.1. Lineage (NCBI taxonomy): Eukaryota > Viridiplantae > Streptophyta > Magnoliopsida > Caryophyllales > Aizoaceae > Mesembryanthemum > Mesembryanthemum crystallinum. Next base: position 3,452 of record BSSO01001690.1, on the reverse strand, counting down.
TGATAAGCGGTTAAATAGTAATCCATGAGCTTTCATGAAAGAAAAATATGAAGAAAAGGAAGGAAAAGAAAGCCTTTATCAAAAAAGGAAGGAAGGAAAAGAAAGCCGTCTTCCACATTATTGTTACAACATTTGACAAACTAAGAGCTGAACAACCAAAATAGTGACCTGCAATGTACAAGAACTGAGGCAGACTCCTTGGCTATACGTGCAGCAATCCATGCAGCACCAGCTAAAACACTCTGAACATGTATTAACCATCCACTGTCACCAAGGGTTGATACAGAAGCAGACATACTGCTGAGATTGCCTCCGCCCCAAGTCGATCCACCGTGCCTCTGTCAATAGAAATGGGATAAACAGGTGGACTATAAAATGAATGTGAACATATATGATGTGGCAAGTTTATATGACTGCTAAAACAAATTGAGTCTCTTCACAAGCAAGATACGAAATACCTCAAAGTTATTTGTGATTATTCTAGCAAACTTTCAATTAATATTGGTTATACACCCATTCCATAATTATGATTGTATGTGGTTCCCGTTATTAGTGAGAGCTTGATCAAAGATATTGCATAGGAATTGGAGCATTATCTCCTGATGTGAGCATTGCAACATCCCGTAAGTAAATAGGTTTCATTATTGAGTATTCATGCCAAACCCAGTCAATTTAGACATGTATCACCCTTCCACTATAAGAGTCCTCGCCGTTGAATTGTTTCCAAATCACCAAGCAAGACAGTAAGCTTATGCATATCTAACCATGTACAGTCCGTCCACTCCGTCGTAAGTGCAAATGCAAATCCCATGAGTTGGCATGATAAACAGCAATTACCAGAGATGAAGGCATGAGAGGTGAAACAATTGGGGGAATCTCGTGCAAATCAATTGTCTATCCTTCCACGCAGCCTCCCAAAATCTAATCTAAGAACCGCTCCCCAACTTCAACTCCACAAGAGGCAAAAAAGAGAAGACACCGGAGACACAAATTTCCAAATGGTGACACATGCCCCTACGTGACCATCCCATCCATAAACCGATGCTAGGACGTACTCCCTCCGTTTACTATTTAAGATGACATTCACTATTGGGCACAATATTTAAGGAGAGAAGTAAATGACCACATTACCCTTACTTTACTAGTGGGTATAAAGGTGATAGTGACTTGATGAAAGAGAAAAAGCTAAGGGTATTTCGATACTTTCAAGGGAATTTTTGCCAAAATTAAAAGTGTAACCTTAAATTCTAAACGTACCAAAGAAAGTGTCACCTTAAAAAGTGAACAGAGGGAGTATTAGATTCAAGTGGAAATAACCACAACCACTTTACCACTAAGCAACATTTCAAAACACCAACCTTCCGACACTTAAAAACCCTCTTCTATTGAAGCCTGTAACCAATCCTTCTTAACAGCAAGAGTGATAAGATTCGAATTCCTACTCTTACCAATCACTCCAGTCGCATGAAACTCCATGAAAAACCCCCCAACAGATTCTCTTTAATAATGTCCCAACACTCCCGTAAAAAAGTCATGGTGAAACCATTTGGACCTGGAGCCTTCTCTCTACCTATCTTGAAGATGGCCTCCGTATGAGCACATTCCACCCCCCGGGTTTTGCAAGTCCTCCTCTGAGACGAGATCTCTATAAAAATCAGCAATTTCCCCACTAATCATGTCCACATCAGTGACCAACTACCCACTATCAGTCTCCAACTCTTTAATAAACGAACTCCTCTGCTGACCATTGACCATCTTAAAGAACAACTTAAGAGTTACAATCTCCCTCCTTAGTCCACTTCACCTTCATTTTTTACCTTTGGCTCTATTTCTCCCTCATAAGAACCTCCTTCAACTCGAGACTTCTCCTAAATAACCCTCAGCCTTCCCCACCCTCACTGATAGCTCGGTCAACATCTGAACCCTCCTTCAAGATCTCATTCTCCTTCGTTCTAACATCACAAATACATCCTCGTCCCCACCTTAAGTTACTCCTTAATAAACGTTGGGCTCCTCATAAAGCATAATCTTTTTCATCCCTCGGCATCACACTCCTACCAATCCCTACTTTCCTACCAAAAATCCCCATGACCAGTACACATATTCTCACATCGAAAAGGGACAGGGCCGCAATTAAGAGGCGCATACTGCACAAAAAAGGCCTTGAGAGGACTTCCAAACCATGATAAATAAAACCCATCCTCAAACTCAATGGTAAACAAGAAGCGGCCAATATGTGAGGAAGCATTAGGATGCCAACTCATACTTCAAGTAAGCTGGGTGTTAAACGGCGGAAGATCTCGAAGACCACCAACAACAACAATGACCCAATATGAATCCTACCAAGGGAAGGATCTGGGGAGGTCCAGTTGTACGTAGACTTACCTCTCTACTACTCTAACAAGTAGAGAGGTTGTTCCAAAAGACCGGAAGATCTCGAAGGGCAATCTCCCTATTAAAAGAACCAAAATGAACCATGCTAGAACTAAAGCCCCGCAACCAAGCCTCTCACAAGCAAAGTGCACCTCATTAAAATCTCCCCCCACAACCCTTTTGGGCAAACAAACAAAGGCCTGCTAAAGCAGCTAGCTCCTCCCATAAAGGCTCACTCTCTGAAGCCTCACAAAGGCCTATAAACTGAGGTAAACCACCAATCCCCCCTTTTCTTAACCCTCAAAAGCACAGAAACTGAAAACACAACGAAATGACACTCTAACTCTAGATGCAAACCGACCATTCCACACAAAATGAATATCCCCGGATGCCCCCAATTCTTAGACCCGAATTCCCATAGACTAAGAATCACAAATGATTCAACACCCTCTAAACTTAGTCTTCCAGTAAAACACCACATCCGGACAAGCCTAACAAACAACAATTTCCCTAACAGGCTCCGTTTAGCCGCCCAACCGTACGTGTTAACATTCCAACTCAACAACTTCATTTCAAACCACAAAGATCCCTAGACCAACCCCAACCATGGTATCATATATCGACCAATACATAATGTATCGACCGTTACATATCAGTTTCTGAGGTCGTCGATATGCAAGTACCTCAAGAGGTATGAATGACAGGACAATTACAAGGCCGTTACATGACCGATACGGTCAATATAGCCAATAATGGGCCGATACGATCAACAAATGGCAATATAACTGATATGGCCAATACCAAAATTCAACCCGCGACCCGATCGTGCACACGAAACCTGTATCAGTCTGTTTCCACGTTGTTCCGATCGTTATCCAAATCGCAACTGATACCGCGAATGCGAACCATGACCCCAACCCCATAATTAATGGAAGACCACAAATTCCTCAACTCCCTAGACCCACCCCCTTTCGTACGAGAGTACACCTGGGGTAAACACACCTTAGCCACCTCTCACCAAAGGAACTCGTGAGTCTAAGACCAAGGCTGTCAAGTAGAGAAAGAGGGTCCTGGTCATC
>BSSO01001689.1:0-22309 GCA_030267885.1 Mesembryanthemum crystallinum | reverse complement strand
AACTTATAAGGGGGTTCCCCACCAAAAAAATTATATAAGGGGGTTTTTTACAAAAAGTGTATTATATAAGGGGGTTCCCCGCAAAAAACTCTAAATAATAATGCAAAACAAAATGTATTAGATGTACCGCAAAAGAGGAGCTTGATTAAAATGTAGTGATCATTAATTTATTGTAATCTATACTTTTACATCATTCTCACAGCAAATATACCAATAATGTCTATGATTCTAGTTTGGTTTTTTAATAAAATTCCCTCAATTATCGAAACCAATATCAATAATATAAAGCTTATTTTATGTAGCAATGATATGCAAGTAGCATATGTCACCTTTGTTAAAGAAATCTATTTTTTACGTACGAGTTGATGCCATGTTATGATATTTGAAAAAAAAAAGTACAATAATTATAGGATTGTAATAAGTCAAATGAACTCGATAAATCACACACACTTCTTCAAAATGTGCAAGTGACATAGTTTTACATGTGTTTTTGACTATCTATAATATCACAAGTCCCACCTTGAATTGTTGTACGAATTGTGATTAGTTTATAAGTTATACATGCGGTTTAATTATATCGCAAGTAAACGAGCTATACAATTATCATAAGATATATCGCTTGCATATGCTATAAGGATAAAAAAGATATAACAAGTGAGGTAGCAACTCTAAATGTTGTGGTCCAAAAAGTATCGAATTAAAATTATTTGTCAAATACCTATTAAGGTGGCTAAGAATTATAGTTACATACTTTATGCCATCACTTTCAAATGTTATTACCTTTTTCTCTCATTGTTTTTTGTTTCCTGGTTCTTTTATTTCTCTGAATAATAAAAAAATTGTATGGTGTTTATAAGAAACTTCCGTATATATCTTTTTTTGAAATGAGAGTTTTCACAGAGTAAGGTAAAATGTCGGAACAAATCCCCCAAAAGAGTAGTATTACGAATATATATATATGCGTATGATTAAAATAAAATAAAAATTAAGCAAAATTTTGCAAACTTTTTGTTAAAAAAAAAAGATTATTCAAAGTTAATCAACATAATTTCAACCAAACGGGCGTTTGGTATGTGGGAGTTGGGAGATGGGAATGGAATTATTAGATAAATTCCCATAAATCACTTGTTTAGTACAAGGGATGGGGAATAGAGAGAGGATGGAGAATGAGATTATTTGACCTCTATTCTCACCAATTTAATCCCATAGTGAGGGCAGATAATTCTACTTGGGAGTTCATTTGAGATTCTATTCACAAGTTATTTCCAATACATGCCGAACAAGAGAGTGAAAATTATTAAATAAATTCCTCATCCATAATATAAACTCCCATTCCCACTTTTTAATTTCCAATCTCTCAATCCCATGTACCAAACACCCCGAAAAAGTAAAAGAATCAATGGGTGATTTTTTAGCCTAAAAGAAAATGAATGGATAAGAACACAAGAGCATATCCAAAGTGGGCACTCTCATTCAAAAATGTCAAGAAATAACAAATCCCAATTTGTTTCCAAATTGACCAAGATTTAATTCCTAATTAAATTTCCCAATAATCCTGTTCACTGCGACGAGCCGCTGCGCCTCGGACCCGAACCTAGCGGCGGCGAATTTGTCACTCTCTCTCCTCTTTCCTTTCACCCTCAACAACCGAAAAACTGATTCTCTTCTCTCTCCTCAAAAAAGCCCTAATTTTCCAAACTGGGACCCACTCGCCTAAAGTGGGACCCAAAAAGAGAAGGCTGAGAGAGAGAATACAATGGGCCCCAGGTCCCACCCAATGGAGCGGCTGTCGCGTGCCGCATAGGGGCACTTCACACGTGGCATCCTCGACAGCAAGTTACAACCTGTCACGTCACTTCCGGCCCCACCACACCCTTTTTTCTTTTTATTTTTTCATTTTATTATTTTATCTTTATTTATCTAAAAATACTTAATAAAGAGTAGTAGTAGTATTTGGCTACCACACTCCTTTTCTTCCTTCCTCCCCGCCTATAAAACCAAACCCTTCCCCCCCTTTCTCCTGTGACTCTCTCTCTCTCTCTCCACCACCACCACCGCCTCTCTCTCCTCGCGGAAAATCCGCTCGAATCAGGGGGTGACTTTTCATCATTCAGGGGGTGACTTTTCTTGATTCCCTCCCTGACTCAAATCTCTCTCATTGAGAGAACAAAGTCTCAGATAATCAATCTCTAATATTACTACTAATCTCTATATATATATATAATTTAAATACATAAAAAACCTAATATTGACGGATTTGATTTTGTATTATAAAAGGCGACACAGATTTGTTGTTGTTGTTGTTCATCATTTCTGGTGTTTTGTTTTTCTGATTCGGCGATTATGTCGGCGACTACGGCGGGTGGGATTGGTTCGGTTCTGCAGCTTCGGAGCAAGACCGGCGGTTCGGTCAAACCGGCACCGCAGCAGGTCGGTGTATTGTGTCGGTTAGGGCGGCAGAGGTCGGGCCGGAGCTATGCGGTTCGGAGGTGGACCGAACCGGTGCCGAGTCAGACCGGGGATAGCAAGTTGTCGTCGTCGTCGGCTTTCTTTGGGCGGCGGCTTGGATCGGCGCAGCGGCTTCACCTTTGGGAATCGGACGGGCCGGGTCGGGACCCGAAGCTGAAGGTGGTGGTTCGATCTGCATTCTCTCAGGTGCCTGAGAAGCCTCTCGGGTTGTATGACCCGAAGAATGATAAGGATGCTTGTGGGGTTGGGTTTGTTGCTGAACTCTCCGGTCAAAGCAGCCGTAAAACGGTTAGGATTTGTTAACTTTTTTTGATTTTAATCTTTTCAGCATTAATTAATAATATGAATAATAAAAGAAATGGATGATTTTTGAATATGGGAATAATTCGTTTTGATGGATTGGTGAATGAAGGTGGATGATGCAGTGGAGATGTTGGTAAGGATGACACACAGAGGGGCGTGCGGGTGTGAGCCAAACACTGGTGATGGTGCTGGGATTCTTGTTGGTCTTCCACATGATTTCTTCACAGAGGTTTGTTTTCTTTTGTTTGTTTTCTCTCTCATCTATTAGAGTATTAGTCTATTACTCAAGTTTCATTTGGAAGATTTTACATTAATTTAAGTAGTTTACTTAAATATTAAATGAGATTTTGTACAAAAGGGTGTTGTAAATAATGGGTTCTTTGTTTGTTTTGTATTGGTAAAATTATGATTAACAAGTACTTTGTGTCATTATTAATTGACGTCCCTAATTCTAATCCGATTGTATGGTGCATTTTTATGTACTGTTAGTATTTTTATATCCTCAAATGTGAAGAGGGACAAAGTAATCTGATTTTCTTTGCAAATATGTACAAAACTATTAGTAATAATTATGAAGCATTTTGTTTGTTTGTTTGTTTTGTTTTTTCTGGGGAGGTTGTTTGTATGAATTTAGGTTCATACTTGGGATATTAACAATTATGAATCCTTTTTTTTAATTGACCCAGGTGACAAAGGATCTTGGATTTACGTTACCACCACCAGGAGAATATGCAGTTGGGATGTTGTTCTTGCCTACTTCTGATAGCCGAAGGGAAGAAAGCAAAAATGTCTTCACCAAGGTAATTGTTGTGGAAAAAATAAAAGGCTGCTCTGACATTTATGTTATCCTGTTTTTGAGTAATTCAACTCTAGGGAATTTATGTTGTTCTGTAGGTTTTTTGAGTCCTTCACATTTGGTAGAAAGTGAATAGATAGTCAATTATGTATCTTTCATCATGTTTTTCATGTACTTGTGATTCATTGAAAATTGAACTATTTAAGGAGCTAGTTGTTGCCATCAATTTCTGTTTCATCACTCTTGAAATATTTTTGCAAATCAAGTTTGACTTGTCATTGGAACATTCTAAGTATGCATTATGGAAATTGTCTTTTTCTGGGAACAAACCATCTTGTTTCCTTTGTCTATGGGATGAAAATTTGACCAGTGATGTTTCTGCATTTTCAGGTTGCAGAGTCACTTGGACATACTGTCCTTGGATGGCGTACTGTCCCAACTGATAACTCGGGATTGGGCAAGTCTGCTCTGCAGACTGAACCCGTGGTTGAGCAGGTGTTTCTTACATCTTCACCTAGGTCAAAAGCCGACTTTGAGCAACAGGTAGGCATCAATATCGGCTACTCGGTGTTGTTGTGAAAATTGAAAACACATACCCTTCGAAATTTGGCATGCAAGCTGTTAATGTTGCAAATTGCTCAAAAGAGCATAAAAGAAGAACTTTTGAGATATAATGGTTCTACTCTTACAGCTACTAAGATTTTGTTGTCATTTCTTTTTCTTTCAGATGTACATACTAAGGAGGGTTTCGATGGTAGCCATCAGAGCTGCATTGAACCTTCAACATGGTGGTGTTAAGGACTTCTACATATGTTCCCTTTCCTCGAGGTTTGCTTCCCACAAAGCCTCTGTATTTGGTTAAAGTTCGGTATTTTCTAAATGTAGCATAATTCCTTAACAATTTAACTGTCTTGTTGCAGGACTGTTATCTACAAGGGTCAGTTGAAGCCTTCTCAATTGAAAGAGTACTATTATTGGGATCTTGGGAATGAAAGGTTTACGAGCTACATGGCCCTGGTAAATATATTTTCTATTCACTTGCTTCTTTTGTCTGCTAACTTAAACTTCACCAACCAGAAGCATGGGAACTACGGGTAACTGACGAGGTGCAAGGTTGAGGAATGACTTCTGAGGCATTGAAGTATGAATGATCTCTTAAGTTCTTCCACTCCCTTGATTACTGTTTGAATTTGGCTGCTGAATTGGATGCATTGGGTGAGTTGGCAAGAAACTCATTAAATCATCTTTGCAGAACTTGGTGCGGTGCTCCCTATGATGTTCTTGAGGAGAGAGATGGAAAAGAAAATTGTGTGTCAAAGGTAGTTTAGGCGTTAATCAAATGCTCTCACGAGAGAGTACGCTGATGAGTGCATTGACACATAAATTTTACATTAAAGTCCGTTCCAGCAGAGTTTTCATGTGGTGTATGGTATTACAAGATCCTTTTGACTGACATTTCTGGGATTCCTGTACTTCAGGTACACTCTCGTTTCTCCACAAACACATTTCCAAGCTGGGATCGTGCTCAGCCTATGCGAGTCTTGGGCCATAATGGAGAGATCAACACTCTTCGAGGCAATGTAAATTGGTATGACCCAACTCTTGCCATGTTCACCTGATTGATTTTTGGAAATGTCCCCCTAATCTCGATTGACCTTATATAGAATTCCAGTGGGTTATTAACTAAACTACTTGCTTCTCAACTGGGTAAGTCCGTCCATTTTGAGGTTCGAGGTAACACATCAGGTTGTTCTGACAACTTGTTATGGAATGAACTTGTGCAGGATGCGTGCCCGTGAAGGTCTACTTAAGTGCAAGGAGCTGGGACTGTCAAAGAACGAAATGAAGAAGCTTTTGCCTATAGTGGATGCCAGCTCTTCTGATTCAGGTGAGTTTAATGTGGAGAACCAAGATCTTGTTTGACCTATTTAATTATATTAAATGACAGAATGAAATGCAGTCTTCATACTGCTACCCCATGGTAATCCTCTACTTTTTTGAAATTTATGTAGGAGCTTTTGATGGTGTTCTTGAGCTATTGATTCGAGCTGGAAGAAGCCTTCCTGAAGCTGTCATGATGATGATTCCTGAGGCGTGGCAAAATGACAAGAATATGGATCCTAAGCGGAAGTCCTTCTATGAGTATTTATCAGCCCTAATGGAACCATGGGATGGGCCTGCTCTTATAACATGTAAGCTTTCTATCTATGTCCTTTCTGGTGGTTCCCAAGTCACAACTTGTTTGTCTTGCTGACATTGGTTTCCATGCAGTCACTGATGGTAGATACCTTGGAGCCACATTGGACCGCAATGGTTTGCGGCCAGGTCGTTTCTACATAACACACAGTGGGCGAGTAATAATGGCGAGTGAGGTTGGTGTAGTGGACATTCCACCAGAAGATGTTGCCAAGAAGGGGCGTCTCAATCCTGGAATGATGCTTTTGGTGGATTTCGACAAACACATTGTTGTGGATGATAAGGCCCTGAAAAAGCAGTTTTCATTGGCCAAGCCTTATGGAGATTGGTTAAAAAGACAGAAGATAGTGCTGAAGGACATTGTTGATTCTGTTACTGAAAAAGAGAGGATTGCTCCCCCCATTTCTGGATCAGTACCTGTAAGTATCATGATGTATGTTGTTTTGATATTTCAATTATGTAATGGGCCATCTAATGGAGTTCTCTACTGTCTTCGTGCTCTAGGCTTCAAATCAAGATGAAGACATGGGAAATATGGGCATTCATGGTTTATTGGCCCCATTGAAGGCTTTTGGGTAAGTTATTGGCTTTTCCCCATTGATCTGGAACATTTTTCTTACCGTTTTCTGGATACTATGGATTAACATGGGGTTGGTTATTTGTCACAGATACACAACTGAGGCCTTGGAGATGCTGTTGCTTCCAATGGCAAAAGATGGTACAGAATCTCTTGGTTCCATGGGAAATGATGCCCCCTTGGCTGTGATGTCACACAGAGAGAAACTCCCTTTTGAGTACTTCAAGCAGATGTTTGCTCAAGTTACAAATCCTCCTATTGACCCTATCAGGGAGAAGATTGTGACATCTATGGAGTGCATGATAGGTCCAGAAGGTGATCTCACGGAAACAACCGAAGAGCAATGTCATCGTCTCTCATTAAAGGGTCCTCTTTTATCTATTGAAGAAATGGAAGCAGTCAAGAAAATGAATTACAGGGGCTGGCGTAGTAAAGTTATTGATATCACTTATCCTAAGACCCTTGGTAAAAAGGGCTTGGAGGAGACATTGAACAGGATATGCGCTGAAGCACGGGAAGCAATCAAGGAAGGCTACACAATTTTGGTGCTTTCTGACAGAGGTATCACGATTCTGTTCTACATTTATTTGGATGATTTCACTATATACCAAAGTTAAATTGCTGTAGAATGAGTATGGGGGGCAGGGGTTTGTACTTCTTGCTTCATTGCATTGTTAGATTTTGATTGATTGGTTTCGTGGTGTAGCTTTCTCGCCAAGTCGTGTTGCCGTAAGCTCTCTGTTGGCGGTTGGTGCTGTTCATCAACATTTAGTTAAGACACTTGAGCGTACTCGTGTTGGGCTTGTCATTGAATCTGCTGAACCACGTGAAGTGCATCACTTCTGTACTCTTGTTGGTTTTGGGGTAGATGCTATTTGTCCATATTTGGCCATTGAAGCTATTTGGAGATTGCAAGTTGATGGGAAGATCCCTCCTAAATCAAGTGGGGAATTTCACTCAAAAGATGAGCTACTCAAGAAGTACTTTAAAGCAACGAACTATGGAATGATGAAAGTTCTTGCAAAGATGGGAATATCAACCTTGGCATCGTACAAGGGTGCTCAAATTTTTGAAGCTGTGGGCCTTTCTTCAGAAGTTGTTGAGAGGTGTTTCACTGGAACTGCAAGCAGAGTAGAGGGTGCAACTTTTGAAGCGCTGGCCTCTGATTCACTAAGACTTCATGAGTTGGCCTTTCCTAGGCGGTCCCTCCCAGAAGGAAGTGCTGAATCAATGGCACTACCTAATCCAGGGGACTATCACTGGAGGAAAGGTGGTGAGCTTCACCTCAACGATCCCCTTGCTATAGCCAAGTTGCAGGAGGCTGCCCAATCTAACAGTGTTGCAGCATACAAAGAGTACTCTAATCGAATAAATGAATTGAACAAATCTTGCAACCTGAGAGGGCTTTTGAAATTCAAGGAGGCAAGAGACAAAGTTCCCTTGGATGAGGTAGAGCCTGCAAGTGAGATTGTGAAACGGTTCTGCACTGGGGCCATGAGTTATGGATCAATATCCATGGAGGCACACAGTACTTTGGCTATTGCTATGAACAAGATCGGAGGCAAATCTAACACAGGTATGCAGTTGATTGCGTTCATATCTTATTGAACAATTTTTACGTCTGTGCACACTATGTCATAGCCTTGGGAGATTTCTTGATGTGTCCAAATTAGAGCCATTACTATGCCCCCTGGAAACAATGTTTTTGTGTTCCAATGCATTGGTCATTATAACTTGGGGGTGGGGATTTATTATTACTACGTAACTTTTTTTTTTGGTGCCTGATATGTCTGACTATGAACTCTGTGTAGGTGAGGGAGGTGAGAATCCATCTCGTCTAGAACCTCTTCCCGATGGTTCCATGAATCCCAAGAGGAGTGCAATTAAGCAGGTGGCAAGTGGTAGATTTGGTGTTTCTAGTTATTACTTGACCAATGCTGATGAACTACAGATAAAAATGGCTCAGGTATGACTAGGCATCATAAATTGGAGGCGTTGTCCTGAAACTTTGTTTTTTCTGTTCTACATCTATTGCTTGGTAGACCCTGCATTCTATAGGAATGGAGGTTTTCATTTGTTTATGAATTTATGTTTATGGACAGATGTTGCTGTGTCTGCAAAGCACCCCTGGGTGTCTTTGTATCTATAACTTGTACCTACATGTTAATTGTGGTGAGGATAATCTTTAAGCAAGATTTGTTTATTCGTTCTGAATCTTGTTTGTGCTAAGTATCTGGACTTTTTTGTTGTTTAGGGTGCCAAGCCTGGTGAAGGAGGAGAACTTCCTGGACATAAAGTTATTGGGGATATTGCCGTCACAAGAAATTCAACAGCTGGTGTTGGACTTATAAGCCCTCCTCCCCATCATGACATCTACTCAATTGAGGACCTTGCGCAACTGATTCATGACTTGAAGGTACATCCACGGGTTTATTGACAAATAGTGTTTATTACCTGTGTATCAAAGGATATAGTTGTTCTGACATCCAGTTTTTGTTCTTTAGAATGCCAATCCAGCAGCTCGAGTCAGTGTTAAACTTGTATCTGAAGCTGGAGTTGGAGTGATTGCTGCTGGGGTTGTCAAGGGGCATGCTGACCACGTTTTGATCTCTGGACACGATGGAGGAACTGGTGCTTCTCGATGGACTGGCATAAAGAATGCTGGGCTTCCTTGGGAGCTTGGCCTGGCTGAGACCCATCAAACTCTAGTTGCAAATGACCTTCGTGGGCGTGCAGTTCTTCAAACAGATGGGCAATTGAAAACAGGAAGGGATGTGGCTATTGCAGCTCTTCTAGGAGCTGAAGAATTTGGTTTCAGCACAGCACCCCTTATAACACTTGGGTGTATTATGATGCGAAAGTGCCATAAGAATACCTGTCCAGTAGGCATTGCTACACAGGATCCAGTTCTTCGTGCGAAGTTTGCTGGTGAACCAGAGCATGTAATTAATTTCTTCTTTATGCTGGCAGAGGAGGTGAGAGAGATAATGTCTCAGCTTGGATTTAGGAAGCTTGATGAGATGGTCGGTCGTTCTGAGATGCTTGAAGTTGATGAAGAAGTTACAAAAAGCAACGAGAAGCTGAAGAACATTGATCTTTCCCTCTTGCTTAGACCAGCTGCCAGTATCCGTCCAGGTGCTGCCCAGCGCTGTATCCAAAAGCAGGACCATGGTTTGGACATGGCTTTAGATCGAGAATTGATTGCCCTTTCTAAAGCTGCTTTGGAAAAGGCGCTTCCTGTTTATATTGAATCACCGATTCGGAATGTGAATCGTGCAGTGGGGACTATGCTTAGCCATGAAGTGACAAAGCGCTATCACTTGCAAGGGCTACCCACAGATACCATCCACATTAAATTTAATGGAAGTGCAGGTCAGAGTATTGGAGCCTTTCTCTGCCCTGGTATCACCTTAGAGCTTGAAGGTGACAGTAATGATTATGTTGGGAAAGGATTATCAGGTGGAAAGATCATTGTCTATCCTCCAAAAAGTAGTGGCTTTGATCCCAAGGAAAATATAGTAATTGGTAATGTAGCTCTATATGGAGCAACAAGCGGGGAAGCCTACTTTAACGGTATGGCAGCAGAAAGATTCTGTGTCCGTAATTCAGGAGTTAAGGCTGTCGTGGAAGGTGTTGGTGACCATGGTTGTGAGTACATGACTGGTGGAACTGTGGTAGTACTAGGAAAAACTGGTAGAAACTTTGCTGCAGGTATGAGTGGTGGTGTAGCCTATGTTCTAGATGTGGATGGGAAATTCCGTTCACGATGCAATTCTGAGCTTGTTGACCTTGATAAAGTCGAGGAAGAGGAGGACATCATGACCCTCAGGATGATGATTCAACAACATCACCGGAATACAAGCAGCCAATTAGCAAAGGAAGTGCTTGCAGAATTTGACGATCTTCTGCCTAACTTTATCAAGGTTTTCCCTAGGGATTACAAACGTGTCCTTGCAACCATGAAATCTCAGGAGGCTTCAAAGGAGGCTGCAGGAAGTCCGCCAAAAGATGCCAAAGATGCCGAGGAAAAGGATGAGATTGAGGTGGTGGAGAAGGATGCCTTTGAAGAACTAAAGAAAATGGCAGCTGCAAACTTGAAAGAGCAAGCAAAGGTATGCCGTGCAGAAATTGAGCTCACAAATTTATGTGGAAGGGTTTTTCTATTTTGTTTTACTTTTTATGTTATTTTCCCCTTGTAGAACATGCGAGTTAACTTTTTTTATTTACATGTAGAAACAGGAGCAGCAGGAGGTAGTTGAAGAGTTGAAACGCCCATCTCGAGTTCCTGATGCTCAAAAGCATCGTGGTTTCGTTGCTTATGAGCGAGAGGGGATGCTATATCGTGACCCTAATGAGAGGATGAAGGATTGGAAAGAGGTCATGGATGATTCAAGACCCGCTCCCTTGCTAAAGACACAATCTGCCCGCTGCATGGATTGTGGTACTCCATTTTGCCATCAGGTAAGTTTAAACTTATAAGGTCAAAATTTTCCTTTTTTGTACATATATCACCATAATAATCATCAACCTTGGTGACCTTTTCATGAGAATGACCGTTTTTTTTGTACATCTGCTCTGTTTTAATTCTCCAGGAGAATTCAGGTTGTCCCCTTGGAAATAAAATACCAGAGTTCAATGAATTAGTTTACCAAAATAGATGGCGTGAAGCTCTAGATCGTCTTCTTGAGACAAATAACTTCCCAGAGTTTACTGGTCGAGTTTGTCCTGCCCCTTGTGAGGGTTCCTGTGTTCTTGGCATTATTGAGAATCCTGTGTCTATCAAAACCATTGAGTGTACCATCATAGACAAAGCCTTTGAGGAAGGATGGATGGTGCCACGCCCCCCACTAAAAAGAACCGGGTATGTTTAGTTCATTTGCTATGGTTGGATTTTTGTTTCTTAGCAGAAAACAAAAAACTTCTGATTAGGTTCTAATGCTAGATACATCTGTGATTACAGGAAAAAAGTTGCTGTAGTAGGGAGTGGTCCGGCTGGCTTGGCTGCCGCTGATCAGCTGAACAAAATGGGCCATGTTGTTACCGTGTATGAGCGCGCTGATAGAATTGGTGGGCTTATGATGTATGGAGTGCCCAACATGAAGGCTGATAAAGTGGATATTGTTCAAAGACGTGTCAACCTCTTGGCCAAGGAAGGTATTAAATTTGTGGTTAATGCAAATATTGGGAAAGATCCATCATACTCCCTTGATCAGCTCAAGGAGCAGAACGATGCCATTGTTTTGGCAGTTGGTGCTACAAAACCAAGGTAAGCTACCAAGAAGAATTACAAGCACTGTTCCACAAGCTTCTGTTATTATTTGTATGTGTATAACTGGAATTAAAGCATAATGAAAATTCATTTGTCGTGGCTTTTACAGGGACCTTCCTATTGAAGGACGAGACTTGTCAGGAGTCCATTTTGCCATGGAATTCCTACATGCAAATACTAAGAGCTTACTCGATAGTAATTTACAAGATGGTAACTATATCTCTGCTAAAGGCAAGAAGGTTGTAGTCATAGGTGGAGGTGACACAGGCACAGATTGCATTGGTACATCCATCCGACATGGCTGTACTAGTGTTGTTAACTTGGAGCTTCTTCCTGAACCACCAAAGTCAAGAGCTCCAGGCAATCCTTGGCCACAGGTATGAACTTCATTCTTTCGACAATGCTAGAATTATGTGCTGAATGGCTATGTGACCGTTAATTTCTTGGTTTGCAGTGGCCTCGTATTTTCCGTGTTGATTATGGTCACCAGGAGGCTGCCACCAAGTTTGGTAAGGATCCAAGGACTTATGAGGTCCTTACGAAACGTTTTGTGGGTGATGAGAATGGGAACGTGAAGGGCCTTGAAGTGATCCGTGTCAAGTGGGAAAAAGATGCTAGTGGCAGGTTCCAATTCAAGGAAATTGAAGGCTCACTAGAGTACATAGAGGCAGATTTAGTTCTTTTGGCTATGGGTTTCCTTGGCCCCGAGTCGGTTAGTATTTTGAGATCCTTTTTCTCATCTTTAGTTTCACAAGCTAACACAATCTATTAATTTTCTTTTTTGTGGGCTGCTGTTGTTGTTTGATCTAAAATGTTGACTTCTCATGTACCCAAAATAAAACTTCTATATTCATAGTGCTTACCCATCTTTTGCTGTTCATTGCTGCAGACCATTGCTGAGAAGTTGGGTATGGAGTGTGACAACCGATCGAACTTCAAGGCTGACTATGGCCGATTTTCAACCAATGTAGACGGTGTATTTGCTGCTGGAGATTGCAGGCGTGGCCAGTCGTTGGTGGTTTGGGCCATCTCAGAGGGTCGCCAAGCTGCTGCGCAAGTTGACAGGTACCTTATGGGAGATGAAGACGAGGACGTTTCTGTCTCCTCCCCAGAACAAGAAGTCCTCGAGAAGAGGCAGCAGGGGAGCGATAAACACACTGTGATGAAGTAAGTTACTGCATTATTCGTGTGTATTAAAGGCCGAAAGAAGGATGGTTATACAGCAGGAAGAAGGACACAGTAGGGAAGTGTTTTGCAATTTAGCACATTGCTTACATCAAGATAGGGAGGATACTGGAAGGGTTAGTCAAGGACCACCAATTTTCTTGTGGCTCGGCATAATTATAGGAAAATGTGGTCGTATTTTATTTTGCTTACCACATTTTTGTTCATAGGTTCTAACCTCCCCTTTCATTGTTGTGCCTAATGGTGCCTTCGAGAAGTGGGGCTGGACAGAATAATGTGTACAGTTTTGGGTTGATTCCTTTTGGGTTTTTGTGTTGTCTGGGTGCAAAGCTATATATGTAATAGTAGACATTATCAACTCTATTGAAATTGCATATGCTGCTAGAAAAGGGTATTTAGCTTTCAACAATTGTAATATCAACATTACCCAGGATATTGAAAGTTTGTCCAGTTTGATTCAGATCCCGGTAAACAGGTTTCAGTTTTGCACTTGTTGTTTGTTGTGTTTGAAAATCTTTGCGCAAGTTTAATTAAGTTGGGATTTATCTATTTCGCGTTCCTTGCTAATTACGGTTGAAGCAAGTTTGTTTTGATAAATAATCATCTTATTCAACCAAGCTAGTCCAAATACAGTACTATTGTGCGCAAAACCCCTTCTAGGAGGGGTTAACTATAACACACCAAATCATGTGCTTGGAACTAGCTAAACAAAACTCCAATTACTAGTGAATGTATTTCCTCTCCTAGCAAGCGTAGCTCTTACTATTATGGAGCTGGTGAATGAACTTCAATGCTCATTTGCTGGGTAGGAAAAGAACTTCAACGGGCTTTGACACGTTTGTGAGAGAGACTAATTGATCGATCATCGACCAGATTGCTGCTGGTGGTTGTTTCTCCAATCAAGGAGAGCAAGGGCCATGTGGTACAAATGACCATGTTTGAAATGAAAGACGACTAGATACTACTTTTCCAAGGGAAAGGAAGAAACATTATTGATCATGTAACTAAATATGAGCAGCAACATTAAACGATTTTTTCCATTTCAAATGCAGTTCTTCAACAAATAGTTGCCAAAACATCCGGTTCACAAAATCAAAAGTGCATATAACACAACAATGAGCATAATTAATCCAGTCTTCTTTCGTTCATGAGTTATAATACAATTTTGGACAGATATTGATGGAGTATCAACATCCTAAAATATGAAAAGAAGACTACAAACAAAAAGCTTCAAATTTCTTATTTCCACAGCTGTCTCCTCAGTAGAACCTAGGTGCAACCACCCAACTGCAACAGCACAAAAGAACAATTACAATGCGTCAAACAATGCCTTGATGCATAAACTAGCTTCATTTGTAATCTTCAAGTCTAACAATTGTTTTAGTAGATTATTGACCACATAAATCAAATTAGGTAGAATGTTTGGAGCACTACTGTAATTTGGATACAAAAATGAGACAAAAAAATAATTACTTCTATTAGATTAGTATTGTACATACCATGACGGCTTCAATCTCCTTGTCTGAAACTGGTGTGCGCTTTGGCTGAAGTGAGGCTTTACCACCCACACTTAAGCCTGGGGGTGCTGCAGGAACATCTGACGTTGAAGATTTGTGAGTGCTCACAGCTCCTGCTGCTACCTTTGTTTGAGCTTCAGTACCTAACAGACCACCACATCAACATTCAGCAAATTGAAAAACCACGATAGCTAAATGTCTAGGCTTAGCAGTTGTAGAGTAAAAGGCTGCATGTCAGAGCTCAGGTTGTATAGTAATGACTTATGAAGCCTTAACTTTAGAAGAAGCAGATTTCTGATATATGGAGAAAGAATTTTTTTTTTTTTTTTGCCAGCTTTTCATTTTCTGTCTCAAGAGAGAATCTAATAACTTAGCAGAACAAAATGAGTACCAGACAATCCCTGCAATGTTTACCTATAACGTGTTCCTTGAAGGGGGTTGCCATAACATGATCTATATACTCAATTGTCATAAACCAAGTAATCTTATTAATCCACAGTTCACTACTTATAGACTTGCTTTCTTATCATTCAACAAATAAGTTGCTCATTTGGAGTCATAATTTTGAGTAGGTATTTTGAAAATGTGAAAAACAAGTCAGTTGAACAAAAATGACCCTAGAAACAGAACCGCAAAGAGCCTGATCAGTGGTTGTACACCTCCACGGTTTGCTATCACCTATGACAGTTGAGTTTTAGACAAAGCTAGGGTCATGAAACCATTAATGAGATCCAAGCGGGGTCTGCAAACGAGTCTATTAGCTTGATTTTCCTTCTTACAAGGCCGCCATATGATCATGAGTTTGGCAGTCCATATATTTTGGTCAAAAGTATATATCCCTGAAACTATCAGCAATTAACAAGAGCCAATCTCTTAGTATGCAAGCCAACTATTCAAAGCCCAGCCCCAGCGTCAATCTACACCACTTTCATATCATAATATGCTTGCATTTGCATATCATTCTTCAACAAACTCCGGCATGAAAATAGTCTCCCATTCAATTCAGGCAAGAGCCAGAATTTGACCAGGTTGCATTGCACCTTTAACACTCAACACTAGAGTATACTATTATTCAATTTCTGACCTCAAATGAAATCCCAATTAAGCTCACCAAAAGTTTGTGATTGTACTCTAGATCATTGCCCCAAAAAGGCTCAAGTTAAGCTCATGCATTTGGTGCCACTCCTAGTCCCTGCTACAAGACCCAGATGACCAATTTGCACTACTCACATCCACAACAAGTGTCCCTTTTAACACTTGAAGCAATCCTTTCCTCAGTAGCAAGCCTTACTTTTACATAATCCATATTTCATATGTTCATATCATCAAAAATTGGCTGTTAGACAGAACGATCATAAACTGCAAATCTGTGCTGGATAAGCTTTAAAGAAAATGACATCAAACAATCTGTTCCAAAATCACCACATGGCCACTTTTCTCTACCATGATTCTCATAATAACTAGAAAAGATTGCAAATGAAAGGTGACAACTGAGATACAAACAAAACTAAGAGGGTGACACCCAATTGAAAATTTTCCTTTTTAACTTATCACTGCCTGTATAATTGGATCATCTCTATGAAGGATAACAACTGAATTGAAGGAAATCTTCAATATAATGTCAATGAACTCAACTCTATACCCAAAAAGAACAAAGGGAAAAAAAAAAAAAAAAAAAGCAAAACAGAACAAGCTAACTCTCAATTGCACTAAATTAGTTTCAGACTAAGGTATAATGATTATCAGCATCATATGCATATTAGCCAATAAAGGGTTGTTAGTGTTGTTACTAACATAAAAAATCAATGGTACCCAGTTTAGGCAACATAATCAATTGGTCATACATGCATCATACCAAGTTCAAGCATATACAACATAAAGACCCCCTAAATTCTTACATCCCCAATTCTCAACCAAAAGATTTCAACTTTACTGATCAATTTCAGAAAAATTAATGAATCAAAATGTTTATCAGTGCAACATTAGCAAAGCCATCAACTTTCTGACTAAAAAGAAACAAAATTGAAAGAATAATTTATAAAATTTACCAGAAAATGTGGATTTGAGGTGCCTTAGAGGAAATTTGATGCTAGGTATCCTCCCCATCACTCCTTTTGCTGCTGCTGCTGCTGTTGCTGCTCTTCTCTCTCTCTCTCTATCTGGGAATGATGGTGAGTTGAAGGAATTCAATGAATTATTGGTTGGTGACAAAACATTCGTCTTTTTTCTGTTTTTTATTTTATTTTTAATATATTCCTTTTAGTGACGCTCAGCAGTCAGCACTGCACTACCAACGATTTTATTATCCATTTTTCATAGGAGTATTAATTTTCTTTCTTTTTTTTTTTTTTTAAAGAAAAGGAAACGAAATTATCCAGTCCATTGAACCCAAGAGGATGACAACAGGCAGCCCATTGAGCCTAAGAGTTATTGGGATGGTGAGGGCCGGGGATCGAAACTTTCTATTTCCATTCAATCCAATATCGTTTGAAAATAACCACTTTTTATCATGGATGTCCTGGATGTCCCAATATTAAAGTTTATAAGCATTGAGTTGTATTTCATCGGACTTATTCAAAATTTTAATACCGACCGATGTTCTTAGATATCAATTTTCATTATAAAGATCCAATGGTGTCCTTAGAGCCTAGAGGCCTTCACAAGTGCCCTTACACTATGTTCACCTACTAAGAGAGTTGGACTCTTAGAGCCTAGAGGTCTTCACAACTTAACAGATTCATGTAACCTTTGGATTGGAATCTGTTAAAATTTTAATCACAATTTGTCATGTAACCTTTGGATTGGAATCTGTTGAAATTTTCAACACTAAAGTTTCTAAGAACTCAAACCGACCCAAGAGATACCCAAGTTACCCTTTAAAGGAGGCCTTCTCTAATAATACAATATTGACTATTAGGCAAAATGGGCAACTAGTGAAAGGTTCGGCCAAAAAAAAAATAAAAAATAAAATAAAATAAATTACGCACCCTGTAACCAATCATGTAGGTCTCCAACGACCCCCTGTGGTTTCCTGTTCAATATCGTCTAAATGTAACCATCTTTGTCCCGAGACGTCTTGGGTGCCCCATTTTCGTGGGTATCTTTGGATTGGACCTTCCTCGAGGCCGATTGAACTTTTTTTTATTTAACAACGAGATTTTGGATTTTCAGGAGAATTAGCTAGGCAACCCAAAAACTAATTCATTGCCCTTAAGAGGTCTTCCTCAATGGCATAGTCTCATATTTATTACCAAGTTTTTGGAGTTGGAGCCTTAAAAATTGGGCATTATGATTTGTGAACAGAATAACATCATGTTCATGCGCCTCTGTTGGGATTCCATATCCTATTTATTAAAAATAACCACATTTGTCCCAATACGTCTTAGACACCCAATTTTTATGGGTTATAGCATTTGAATTGTATCCTTCCAAAGAGATGTCTGAGTTAGTCAATACTAATAAATTTACAGACCAAATAAGATTGTGAATTCTATTAAAGTGATCGGGAATACAAGTACATGTAGTAATTATAAAAGGTAGTATAACCTTTGAACTATTCATGTATCAGAATCATGTAAAGCCCAAACAGGCTAATCATTTCCAAATATCTCTTTACTAATTTGGTGTGAAAGCTGGTTACAAGGCTAAGATAATGTACTTGTATATAAGGTGTAACATTGCAACACTTGATGTATCTAATCATGTATAATGCACCTGCACATATCTGTACTTCCTAAAATGGTTTCCAATTATCTCTTTACTAATATATATTTATGGTATGAAAGCTGAGTTACAAGGCTAATTTGGTGTGATTAGATGAATACATGACTCATCACATACAAGGATAAAGATAAAATTTAATATATATGTAAATTGCATTTACTTTGCATTCTCTACTATAAACATATATTATAGTACACTGCCCAATACCATTAGAGACTGAATTACAAGATAATCAATGCCATTGGTGGTACTGGTACTTCAAAAGTTCAAACAAGACAAACCAAACTCCCCTTCTCTCTACTCTTCTTTGTTTTCTCTTATCCATTATAATATTTGTTAAATATATAATCAATATACTAATTAATCTTCTTTGCTTGATTTGATTATTGATAATCACAGGATTTCATGATAGGTGTCATGAATGATTGATACATGTAAGGAAACTAATCCACCAAGGACCACCCTTATTAATACTTGTTTAGGAATCAATAATCTCTAATTCCAAAGTAATCTGTCTTTTTGAGAGCGACTAAATAAATTGTGATTAAAAATTAGTAACATGACAAGTCCAAGTCTAAGCTAATATTATTGCTCACAAACAGCCATATATGTTAGTACTAATTTATAAGCAGCCTCTCTTATCAAAAATCAAAGACTAAAACAACTAAACCCCTCTTTTCCCCTTAATCCATGGATCTAAACACACTAATTATCCCCTTCATCTTCCTCCTCCTCCTCTTCATGACAATTAGTGCAGCTGAATCATCCAATGGCTGCTCCATCTCCAAGTGTAGCGGCGGCGATTCGACTGCTCCGGATATCCGGTTTCCGTTCCAGGTCCACGACTCGGGCCAACCCGAGTCGTGTGGGTATTCTGGTTTCGAAGTGTCTTGTCGTGGGAGCCTTAAACAAACCCTAATTGAGCTCCCAAGCTCAGGGGATTTCATCATTAAGAGCATTGATTATGCAGCACAAGAATTATGGGTTAATGACCCAGATAATTGCCTCCCCAAAAGGTTACTTTCCCTTAATCTCTCAGGCTCCCCTTTTTCTGGGGTTTATTACCAAGATTTCACATTCTTCAACTGCTCATCATCATTATCATCAACCAAAAACAACATTGCACCTCATTTGGATATTGATGGGCTTATAGGCCCAATCTCATGCCTTAGTGGGTCACATTCTTTTGTTTATGCCATCCCTATTATGAACAACAACAATGTCACTAGTAGTAATAATATTACTACCTCTCATGGTTGTTCCACCATGGCCCTAGCGGTCCGAGTTCCTGTCCAGTGGCCTATGTCGTTGCGGAACCAGACTGGTTCGGTCTCGTCGTCGTTGGACCTTGGTGAGGACCTCCGGCTAACGTGGTTCGGACCCGAGTGCCGGCAATGCGAGTCTAAGGGTCAGATGTGCGGGTTGAAGGTGACCAATTCAAGTACAAATGGTGCTGATCAACAAGAGAGTAGTACAATAATATGTTCGAATATGCCGAATCAAGGTACCCTTTTTGACCCTCAAATAAGTATATATAAGTATTTGTTCTGTGATTAAATTAGCTACGTAATATGTTGATCTACTTGGTGTGTTAGGGGTCTTTTCTAATTTAATTTTTTTTAGGGTGTTTCGTCACAATAGCTTGCTTCATTGTGATTTTATTAAGATGAGATAATTATGCAACTTGGTGTTTATAATGTAAACAATGAAATGGATGATGATATTGCATTGTCAAGTGGGTCAAGTATATGAGTAATTTGCTAATTAAAGTAGTATAAATAAATGATTAGGGTTTTCGAGAAGCATAATTAAAAAGCTAAGCCTATCAATAAAGCTGACGGATATGTACGACTCCTTATAATTAGCTGTAATTAAGGGGTCAGGATTAGTGCTCAATTATGTTAATTAAATTAAATTAGTTTGAGTTTATTGGTAGCTTCACTTCACCTGGCTACATTTTGCGTTAAAAGAGGAGGTCTCTGTTGGGGTTTTGTTTAACGATAAGTTTTTGTATCCTTCTAGCGTAAATCCCGTCTTTGACGAGATCTGGAGCAAAATTTAGACAACTTAACAAAAAATTAGTGGTAATTGAAAGACAATTAGATGATGTTTACTTGGATGTAATGATAATTATCAGTATTACAATGTAATGAAAATTTTGTGGTTTTTAGATATGCTCATAACTAATACTTACAGAATGTGTAGTTTTTAGATTGGTTGTAACTTATAATTATCATTACTTTTAATCATGTAATAATGATTAGCTGAGTTATACGGGAGTATTAGCCGATTACATAGATTGATGTGATCAGTTAATTATATATATCTCTCAAACACTTTTCCCCATCCCCCTTTTCACCCCTACTTCCACGTACTAAAATGATGCCCTAATGTGTTAGTAAAGAGTACTTAAAAAAAGAAAAAGTTGCACAATTGATATGAAGCAATTGTGAAAGAGCGCAAATCCATCTATTATCTAAACTAATAATATTGACATTTGTTGTATGCCTACTTTGCACCAAAAAAAAAAAAAAAAAAAAAAGAGCAACTTCTTTCTATCTTTGTGTACTTTATCAATAGCTTAAGAAGGTGGATAATTTCCATAACTGAAGTTACTGAATTGTTCTCTCAAGTGACCAGTTCCCACAATCACTCTTTCCACTTAATTGATAAATCAATTAATTAATTGTCATATATAACTATTAGTATAAAATTGGATGTCTCCTTGTTCTTGTTTGATGGGATCAAAGTGTTTAGCCTCATTTGTCTAGCATCTTAATTAGTAGTCTTAAGAATTAGTACAGTATTTAGAAAAATTTAATCTTCCAACTGAGAAAGCAATATCGGCTACGAGAACGACATAAAATGAGGGACAAAAGTATCAGCTACTACTATTTTTTTTTTTTTATTTTTTTTTTTGGATGCAGATATTGGCTACTATTTTATAGAGTATAATGTTATAAACATCCAGTCAACAGGCTCTATATTGTAATTCTTGATTTTCCCCTACCATATTCTTTAAAAAAAAAAAAAAAGTGATTGTGTGCAAATGTCTTTTTTGTTTTGTATAGTCTTGGTGTTGGTAAATAAATAGAACTTCTTTTTCGGTGAGCGTGGATAAAAGGACACCTATTAACGCACGACTGTGGTGTGTGCAAATGTCTTCGCTTTCAGGAAATTCCGGGAAATTGCCCGTATCAACATTCATAGGCATCATATTAATAATTTGTGCACCCTCCATGGTATGCCTAGTGGGCTCACTATGGCTATGGATCCGAGCTCGTTATCGGGCCAGCCCAACTCCACCATTGCAGCTTACACAGTCAATCATCACACCCAGGCCCGGTCACCTGATCCAACTCGGCATAGAAGAGGCTGGTGTTGAATTTGCAAGACAAGTAGCTTTAATGGGCCTCGACGAAGAGGCCGGCCCAGAATTTGAGCCCAAGATTGTGTTGAGTGAGATTGAAGAAATGGGCCCAAATAGAGAGAATGTGTGTTCAATTTGCATGTGTGAGTATCGGCCCAAGGATAAAATTGGGACAATACCAACTTGTGGGCATTACTTTCATAGTGATTGCATCAATAAGTGGCTCACCACTCGTGGTATCATTGGGAGAACTTGTCCTATTTGTAGGGCTCGTGTTGATTCATGACATATAGTTGTACTTTTTTTTTTTTTTTTTTTTTTTTTTGAGTTTTTTTGTTGAATAAAAAGAAATTCTGTTTTGTATAATATAATATTCATAAGGTTTTGTATCAAGAGTAACAAAAAGTGTGGATTAAGAAATTATATATTGCGGGTATTGCGGGGGTTAAGAGATCCTCACATCGAATTCGTAAAAAACTCTTGATGTTGTATCTAAGATATGATGTGGGTTATT
This sequence comes from Mesembryanthemum crystallinum, assembly GCA_030267885.1. Classification (NCBI taxonomy): domain Eukaryota; kingdom Viridiplantae; phylum Streptophyta; class Magnoliopsida; order Caryophyllales; family Aizoaceae; genus Mesembryanthemum; species Mesembryanthemum crystallinum. Next base: position 390 of record BSSO01001689.1, on the reverse strand, counting down.
ATTATTTAAGAAATTATATAATATCTAAGAAATTATATAATATCTAAGAAATTCTGTTTTGCTCAAGCTATTATTATTTACAAATATGATTTGCAACGCAAAATTTTAGGATACATCCGTCTAATTGTTTAACAATCTTATTATTTATAAATGTGGGTTATGGTCTTATATTGATAATTTATTAAATGTAACCCTAAGTTGTAGAAAATTTACCCCAAGTCCCTACAAATTATCACTAAATTGCTAAAAATCACCCTGGATATGATTGTCTAATGGTTAAACCATCTAGACGTTCGTACAAGAGTGTTATTTTGATCAAAATTACCTAATTACTAATATGGTGATGTTGCCATTTTGAATTCAACTAGTGTTTTACCCCGTGCGATGCAC
>BSSO01001688.1:0-22311 GCA_030267885.1 Mesembryanthemum crystallinum | reverse complement strand
TCCTTTTCCCTTTCACATTCAATTTCATATTTTTCCTCACTTCTCTTCCCCCTATATCCCCACTCTCATATTCTCTCTCCTCCTACCATATTTGAGAGGGTTTTGTCTCACCTAAACTTCCTCAAACATGGTGGGAGGAGAGAGAATATAAGAGTGGGGAGAATAGGGGATAGAAGAGTGAGGAGAAAAAATGAAATTGAATGTGAAACTGAAAAAGAAAGAAAATGGAGAAAATTGGGAAAAAAAAGAAAAAAACTGAGAAAAATAATTAAAAAGAGAAGAAAACAATTATGTAATTCATAAAAGGGATAAACATTATAAAATGATTTTTTTTTAAAAAAATTATTCAATTAAATTGAAAATTCCGGTTTTAAGGACCAATGTGCCAAAAGTGTTCCTTTTTAATCCCATCCTGACTCACTTAAGTTTTAAAAGACCAAGTTGTCCAAGGGTGGTCACTTAAAAGACTAATTTGGTAATTCGGGGGTATAATAACTAACATTACACTAGCAATGAGTATTAGACACTGAAAATTAAATACATGACTTGAATTTCCAATTCTAACCTTTTCATTATTAAAATTTGACTCCGTCTCTCCACTCCTCCGTGTCCCTTCTAACTTCTTCTCCATGTCTTCGTTCCCCTCTTCGCCAAACCAAACTCATCTGTATCTCCGGCGAGGGTGACTTCGGCCTGCTCGTCCACCACCACCACCACCACCACCGACCCCCAATGCTGCCAAAATCGTTACCACTATCAATCCGGTAAGCTAGCGACCGGCGTATGGCCTCTGCTCTACTGCAAGTGGGTGGATGGGGCATCGTTGGCGCCGCTGCAACCAATGAGACGGCCACTCTCTCTCCTCCGTTGTTGTTCTCACCATGATGATTGCAATGCAAGCTTGTGGTTAATATCTTTCTCGGTTTAAGTTACAGTATGAAGGATTTTACCCAATAAAATACTCCATCCGTTCTCAAATCAAAGTGACGCTTGGTATCTGAGTCGCGGAAAACAAGCGTCACTTTCATTTGAGAACCGAGGGAGTAGTAAAATAAAATAAATCAAATTCTTCCCATGTTTTTTGCTTTTTCCACTTTCATATTTTGGTCCTTGATGAATTCTCACTCTCTTTGATTTGGGTCCTTGATGATCTTTGATTATGGAGTTGCCTAGAAAAAGTTAGCAACTTGCAGACTCGCAGGTATATGGATAGGCGGTGACTGATTAGGGGCAATATTGTATTTATACAAGTCTTTCGTTACTTAAATAACTATAATTATTGTGCTTACTGACATTTGTCCTCACTTAATTAGTAGTGTATTATTATGACTGTTGTCCTCACTAAGTGTATACGTATAATGGTCCTTAACCTAACCCATAAGATAAATAACCTATATGATCACAAAGTATGATTAGTGGGGTTTTTGATGCAATTTAATTTTTATTTAAACATGGGTAGCTGAGCTTTTCCCGACTAATCCCTTAAACCTTGAAGTTTATGACCAGAAGATTTCCAATGACCCTAAAGCGACAACTTGGGGCTAAATGGAATAGATTTAAGTGCTCTTCTTACCGGTTGAGTTTTTGGTGCAATTCATTCTCCCAATTAAAGCTGACAATTAGTGAAATTTTCAGACATAATAACAATAGAATTTTTATGTTTACCAAATCACCAGGCTAGCCAAATTCTCCATTTTCCAACTGTGAAAGTACACCAAATTTTCGATGCCTAATCATCACACAGTCCATTTGCATTTATGTTTAATTTTCCAAAATCCTAGGAACAACTATGCAATACTTATTGGTGCAATGACCAACTATGTAACTATGTACTCTAATTTAATAGCAATATTTTCTTAATTTATTCTTGATTGAAGAGTATTGTCTTAGTTTTGAACATGGGCAAAATGAGATTAGAAACTGGTCTACCACTTCCTCACCATCATTTGAAACACCTCATCAAACCATCACATGAAAAAAAAAAAACCCTATGCCCATTTTTCTAACACGTCCTCAATATTTATATTGTACACTAGTTCTATATCATGTTCTATACATGCAACCCTTTTTCTTCCCCTTCAGATTTCCCTCACTCACCCAAAATTCCATGGATCTCATCCACCAAATTTTGCTCTCTTTTCTCTTCATATCTCTTGCTTACAAGCTTTACAAGAAGGTCACCATTAGGCTGCCACCCGGCCCACGCCCGTGGCCTATCATCGGTAACCTCTACGACATAAAACCGGTGAGGTTCCGGTGCTTTGCTGAGTGGGCTAAGCGTTACGGGCCTATTGTTTCGGGTTGGTTTGGTTCGAGCTTGAATGTGATTGTTTCGAGTTCGGAATTGGCTAGGGAAGTTCTTAAGGAGAATGATCAACAATTAGCTGATAGGCATAGGAGTAGATCAGCTGCCAAGTTTAGCAAGGATGGGAAAGACCTTCTATGGGCTGATTATGGGCCTCATTATGTTAAGGTTAAAACAGTTTGTATGGTTGAGCTTTTCTCCCCTAAGAGGCTTGAAGCACTTAGGCCCATTAGAGAAGATGAGGCCACAGCTATGGTTGAGGCCATTTTCCAGGATTGCACCACTCCAGGTTGGTTTTCTATTTTTCTCTTCTAGTAAGGTTATGTTTGGCTTGAGTAACTGAAAAGCTAGTTGTAAGATGTGAGGGTAGCTCAAAGTTGCATAACTCTAAGAAGGCTATATTTGGCAAAAAATCAGCTACCTTTTCAGCTCCAACTATGTTTTCAACTATCAACTAGTTTTTTATTCGCTTAGCAATCGGACATTTTATCTAACTATTTTCACTTTTTATCTCTCAATTTGAACTTTTTTAGCTAGTTTGGAGAAGCTATTCTAACAAGCTTCTCACAAAAACTAGTTTTTCAGCTAATTTGTTACTACTACTTTACAACGACTTTGAACTATTTTTTTTGATTCCATACTACTCTTTTAGGTACCTTATCAGCTAGTTTTGCCAAACATAGCCTAAGAGTAGCTGTTTCGAAAAGTTTGTGAGAGTAGTTTTCAATTTAAGAGCTTTTCTTGGGACAAACAACTTGCTATCTAAACCAAATTTCTCTCTTTTTTAATTTGTCAAAAGTTTTTCTAGAATGAAAATAGCTAAAAACTTCTAAAAAGGAAAGAAAACTCATTGCCAAGCATGTCCTAATTGTTAAAGAATCAGCTTATCTACAAATTGTATCAATGTATCATATCACATCTACATGATGTACCTCTAATTGTTTTTCATTAAGCAAACTAAAATGATAATAGCTTTGCGCATGACTTTGATACAGAAAACAAAGGCAAGAGCCTGCTAGTGAAGAACTACCTAGAGGCAGTGGCATTCAACAATATAACAAGGCTTGCCTTTGGAAAGAGATTTGAGAACAAGGAAGGCGTTATGGATGAGCAAGGCTTGGAGTTCAAGGCCATCTCAGAGAATATTTGGCTTGAACTTGGACCGTCTTTAGCCATGGCGGAGCACATTCCATGGCTTCGGTGGATGTCCCCTTTGCAGGACGAGGCATTTGCCAAGCACCGGGCAAGGAGGGATACAGTTACTAGGCGAATCATGGAGGAGCATACCGTTGCTCGCCAAAAGAATGGTGGCATAGCTAAGCAGCATTTTGTTGATGCCTTACTCACTATTCAAGAGGAGTATGAGCTTAGTGATGACACAATCATTGCCCTCCTTTGGGTATGTTGATTTTGCACAATCCTCTTCATTTATTTATGCTTCTAAAACTCTTCATCCATTGCAATTCAGCTTGTTTTAATCGAACTTTCTGTCATACTATGGTTTAATTTGCTTATTTTATTTTATTTTATTTTTTTGTTTTTTTATTTTTAAGTGTTGGCTAGACTTGACATAAGTAGTAGGCAGTCAATGTATTTCCAATGAAGGGTTAAATGAAATTAGTCTCTATGCAACTGCAAGTAAAATGCCACCCACATCAGATTCCCTTACCTGGCCTAGATGAAAATCGAGCCTCTAAAGAGGTATTTGAGGTGATCAGAATGGTATTGTTAGGGTTCATTTAGTGATCTAAAGGTATAATCACATAATCTATTTCATTCTAGTTAACAAATGAAACAATACATATTTGTTTCAAAACTTCTCAAATCATAACTAGCTAGTGACCAATATATTGAAAAAAAAACAGTACTAATAGGATAGCAAAGAAGTTGCCTTTGAAAGTTTTCATGCTTCGATAGAGTTCCTTTTGTTTTGTTTTTTTTTTTGTTTTGTTTTTTTTTTTTTTTATTATTTTGCTTTCCTAAGCAATAATTATGTTTGATTTGTGTAGGACATGATTGTTGCGGGAATGGACACAACAGTCACCGCAGTGGAATGGGCCATGGCGGAGTTGCTCAAGAACCCAAGGGTCCTAAAGAAGGCCCAAGAAGAACTAGATGATGTGGTCGGCTCAGAGCGTGTCATGACAGAATGGGATTTCTCAAACTTACCTTACTTGAGATGCATAGCCAAGGAAGCATTAAGGCTTCACCCTCCAACTCCCCTCATGCTCCCTCACAAAGCCAACACCCATGTCAAGATAGGGGGTTATGACATCCCTAAGGGCTCAAATGTGCATGTAAACATTTGGGCCATAGCCCATGACCCGGCCCTATGGAAGAGCCCGTTGGAGTTTCGGCCCGAGAGATTCATGGAGGAGGATGTGGAAATGAAGGGTCATGACTTTAGGTTCCTACCATTTGGGGCTGGTAGGAGAATGTGCCCTGGATCTCAATTGGGCATCAATTTGGTCATATCAATGTTGGGCCATCTATTGCACCATTTTGATTGGGCTTTAGGAGACGGGCTCAAGCCCGCTGATATCGATATGGGGGAGACTTCGGGCTTGGTGGCCCACATGCGGAGCCCATTGCAAGCGGTTGCCACCCCAAGATTGGCTGAGCATTTGTACAAACGGGTTGCTGCAGATATGTAATTTGTTGATTGTGTTGAAAGAATCATCTTAGCTCTTTAAACTTGTGGGGTTATGCGAGAAAGAACATTATAAATTTTTGGTTTTTTCGAAAAATTATTCTTAAGGGTGCAAGCAACTGGGAAGATATCTTTTTAATAATATACATGTAGAGTTGAAACAGAAGTTAAAATATTAGTGACTACATTTTTCCATGGTTCTTAATCCAGATATTATTAGTGGTTTGTCTACCAAAAAAAAAAAAAAAAAAATGATGTGATGCACCAGGTTTACGTAGTAATATATGTTCTTAAGCATATAGATATGATGTTAGTTTTCTTAATCCTTGAGAGGTAATGCTTTGATACCATGTTTAATGAACCAACTCAACCAAAAGTTTAGGTTGATGGTTAACGCACGACTAATGGTGTCATACCTTATTGATGGACAAGGGAAGGCAGCTGCATCACCAATTCGTTGATCTTTACTCTATAGCAGAGCAATTGAATACGTTTCACATTGGCATACTCTTCGCAAACATTGCTCATAGCACTATTGTCTATTTTTGATAACCGGTGAATTCATTGGTCTGTAGCAGATCAATTGCCAAACATTCTGTAACCATAAGCAATATAGTATATTGCTATTTGCAATTATTACCTAGAAGTGCTGTGAGTTTACGTCTTCTTTGACTACAATTTCTTTTGTGCTGGCAATGCAAGTTCAAATTTTAAAAGAGGGTAGACTGTAGAGGGATAAGTGTAACAAAAGAATCACAAAACAAAAACTAATCTTGTAATGTTTGCCCCAAATAGAGAAAACATAGGAAAATACGAGTTAACATATCTATGCTGCAACATTATAATGTGCATATATGTAGTGTAGTTCTCGGAATTATTAGGAACACTGCTCATAAGTACCCAAATACATTACCAAATCTAATATATATGATCTCAATATAGCAAATTCTGCTCATGAGTGATGGTTAACTGAGTGTTATTTCTCCATGCTCCCAACAACTTCATGTGGAGAACGAAATACCCCAAATAAGAAACAGAAAATGGCCAACCTTTGCTTTAAGGTTCTTCTGGAGTTGCTGGTCCTTTAGGAACCCACTTATATGCAGGTGGTTTCGGTTTTGGTGGCTCAGGACCTGTTGGTTTCGTGCGCGGCACCCATTGTGCAATCGCCCTTTGTTGCTTGATCGTCTTTGATGTGATCTCCTGCCATTTGTTTTTCTTTGGCTTTGGAGGTTTAGCTGAACTTGAAACTGATGATTTTGGTTCTATTTCCACCTTTACATCTTGTCTTTGACTCCCATCGACCACCACAATGTTTTTTGATAAACTGACATTGGATTCTGCATCAGAAACTCGTTTATTATCATGTTGCTTTACATCTTGTATTCGGCTCTCATCAACCACCACAAAGTTCTTCGAGGCACTGACATCAGATTTTGCTTCCGAATTTTGTTTATTATCATGTTGCTTTACATCATGTATTTGGCTCCCATCAACCACCACAATGTTCTTCAATGCAATGGCATCAGATTCTGCTTCTAAAGTTTGTTGGTGATCAAGTACCTTTACATCTTGCATTTGGCTCTCAACAACCACATTGTTCTTCGATGCAACAACTTCGGACTTTGCTTTGGTAGTTTGTTTTTGACCATGTCCCTTTACATCTTGTATTTGACTCCCATCAACGACCACAATGTTCTTCCATGCAATGGAATCCAATTCTGCTTCTGAAGTTTGTTGGTGACGAAGTCCCGTTACATTTTGCATTTGGCTCCCATCAACCACTACATCCTTCCTCAATGCAATGACATCGGATTCTACTTCTAGATCTTGTTTCTGATCACGACCTGTTACCTCTTGTATTCTGCTCCCATCAACCACAACAATGTTCTTTGATGCAATAACATCTGACCCCGCTTCTAAAGTTTGTTTGTGATCATGTCGCTTTACATCTTGTGTTTGGCTCTGATTTACCACCACAATGCTCTTCGATGCAATGACATCCAATTTTGCTTCTGAAGTTTGTTTTTGATCAAGTCCATTTACATCTTGCATTTGGCTTCCATCAACCACCACCTTGTTCTTTAATGTAATGACATTTAATTCTGCTTCTGGAGTTTGTTTTTGGTTATGTTCCTGCACATCTTGTCCATCAACCACCACAATAGTCTTCGATGGAATGACATCCAGTTCCGCTTCCAAACTTTGTTTGTGATCAAGTCTCTCTTCATCTTGTATATGGCTCCCATCAACCACTACATTGTTCTTCTTTGCAATGATACCCAGTTCTGCATCTGTAAATTGTTTAAGATCTTGCCTTTTTACATCTTGTTTTTGGCTTCCATCAACCACCACATTGTCCTTCAGTGCAATAACACCCAATTCCGTTTCTGGGGTTTGTTTCTGATCATGTCCCTGTATATCTTGTACTTGGCTCCCATCAACCACCACAATGATTTTTGATGCAATAACACCCTCTGAAGTTTGTTTCTGATCATGTCCCTTTACATCTTGAACTTGACTCCCATCAACCACCTCAACGTTCTTTGATGCAATGACACCCAATTCTGCTTCTGAAGTTTGCCTATGAACATGTCCCTTTACGTCTTGGACTTGGCTCCCATCAATCTTTGATGCAACGACACCCAGTTCTGCTTCTGAAATTTGTTTCTGATCATGTCCCTTTATATCTTGTACTTGGCTCCCATCAACGACCACAATATTCTTTGAGGTAATGCCACCCAATTTCGTTTCTGAAGTTTGTTTCTGATCATGTTCCTTTACATCTTGTACTTGGCTCCCATCAACGACCACAATGTTCTTTGATGCAATGACACACACTTTTGCTTCCGAAGTTTGTTTAAGATCATGTCCCTTTACATTTTGTAGCTCACTCCCATCAGCTATTGCAATGTTCTTCGATGCACTCACATCAGATTCTACTTCTGAAGTTTGTTTGTGATGTCCTGCTTCATGAAGGATCTCATTTAAAGTACTATGGTTTGTTTCATCAGTCGCCTCCAAATCCCATCTAGGAGCACCATTTCGTAATGTGAAATCTTTGCTTTTGTCATCTACTACTAATCTCTCTTGAGCTATGACAGCGTTGAAGTCGTCATTAACAAGGAGTTCTTGAACTAAGATTGTCTTGTTGGAGTCGTCTGTCCTCAGGCTCTCTGATATAGGGGTGAAGATCTCTTCAACCTCAAAAAACTCACTATCTGAATCATGATCATCTTCCCCGCCCCCTAATTCCATTGTCATGTCAACTGGACCTTCATTGATGTCTCGAAAGAGGACCTAACATAATTATATAGCATTAAGTTGACGATATATTAGTCATATAATAAAGTATTACGCATTAATGAGTACTGTAAAATTAGGATCTCAAAATTTCTCATAACCTTCATTTAGTTCTCTTTCGATTGCAGCAATCCAAAGGAATTTCCCTCCCTTCTGATCCCTTCCAATTTTTCACCTTATATATGCATGAAAGAATTCAAGTAAAACGACTTACCTCTGCGTTGAAGTCCTTTGGGAGCTTATACTTTGCATTCCAGGGGACATCAATTGCATCAGAGTTGAGTGATAAAATGTTTGAATGAATGAATCCAGTGTGGAACATAATTTTGAAAATAATTTCTTCCGATACCAGGTCATCATACAAATGGATACACTCTATGAAGATATCGCCTTGGACTTGACAATGAACATCTAATTTCACGAATGCACATTCCTCCTGCATTTAAACATTAATCATAATTAAGAACTTGTGAAAAACCGGTAACAAGAAAGGAAAGCTAATAGGTAGTCTGAGTAATTGAGTTATATTCCTAGTGTTGTGTAAATCTTTGTTATTTCTTACTGATTTATCTTACTCATTAGCCCTTAAAAGTACTTTCAAGCCACAATGCTTCATCCATGATCTAATAGATGATTTGAGAGTGTTTACACCTAATTTTTAAGAGATCAACTATGAACAGAGCTTTCCAACCTACTGCACTTAGACTAACCAAAGCCAATTTATCTGGTATGTTAGTTGTCTTAGAACCGGTCAGAAACGTTCAATGCAAACTATTCTAGACCCCTTTGGTGAACTTTGAAAGATTAAATCAAGTAATTTCTCATTGTGTAAGTCTTGTATTGGCCTTCTTATAGAGTTACATCAGAGTAATTTTCCTAGAAAAGATCAGCGACTTCTCTAAAAATAACGTGACAGGGGTGACACTTAACAATAAGGGTAACTTTTCTTCATCGAACATGGATAACCTTTTTTCAGAGAAAGGTTACTATCCTTAATAACAGAGGTGAATTATGTGGTGTGTCTATGCAATAAGTTTTTGGGTTTCAGATTTACCTTGGGGTATTGCCAAGCAGGTTCTTCAGCCATCAACGACGAAAACAGAATCCGAGAACTCCTACTCGCCTTCGCTGAAGCATCCTGACCATATACCCTAACAACAGGCCTACAACCTTTCCCACCATCAAACACAGGAAGATTCCTAACAACAACATACTCCACAATACGAGCTGCATCTGATGGAGGCCAATCAGACTCCGAATCTCTCCCAGTAATGTACTTCAGATACCTCATCTGTGAGGCTCGAGGGTTTACGTTCGATAAAACAGAGAAAACCTCTTTAGGAGCCTGTTTAGAAACCATATCCAAAGTCTTCTGTTCTCCACTGTATTGTTTCCTGTATAAAAGCAGACCAGCCAGCATAAATGCAAGGACAGGCCAACCGCCTTGTTCACAGTGCATTAAGATCACATTCTTGTGACCTTCTAATGATAGCCAACTCTCGCTAGATCGAAGGAAATAGTGGATCATTTCTAGGGGGAGAAGAGGGTAGCCATCATAGTGTCGAGGGTAATCTACGACTGTCATGTCGTAGTCAATTAGTATGTCTGACAATAAGCTGCTGCTAATTTGAAGGTCTTCGTCTCTGAAGTTGAATACCATGCAGGAAGCACCTGGGTGGTAAGTGTGGAGACTTGTTACCACGGCACGCATATATGATTTGTAATCATTTTTAGTCATGACAGATTTTGATAAGCAGCAATCAAACACTGCAGCAGAAAACAACAGTGATGTGTGAGCTGTGGAGGTTTTCACAAGATAATTGTATATCAACTTCTCAAAGCAAGAATTCCAAACCAGTTACTATTAATTAGTTCCCATGTCAATTTTTCAAACAATATCTTTAATACAATATAAGATGAAACCTCGTAATAGTATCCTCAAGTACAATCTTCTATACATTAGGGAGGTGAGCTTAATGTTGATAACAATGATCAATTGAGCTTCTACGTCGAAAAGGAATAACTAAAAGGCCGTTTGTCTTAATTTCTAGAAAAATTTGCCGCCAACCCCCTTATATAATACATTTATTGTGAAAACCCCCTTATAAAAAGAAAGTTGTGGGGAACCCCCCTATATCGCAAAATCCTTTTAGTAAACCCCCTCTCCAGCCACTTTTTGAATTTTCCAGTGGGATTCATATTATTTGGACAGTTTTGCCCCTCTCTAATTTACCCTTCCCTTTATATTCCCTAATTTCTTTCAACTATCCCAATTTTCCTTCCCAATTAGGATAAAAAAATTGAGTAATGTGAATTAGATTGTGCTGATTTGGGTTAATACAAGATTTTAGGGTAAAATTAAAAGTTGAATGAAATTGCTAATGTTTAATTTTATGATTTGAGTGTCACCCCAACAATGTTATCTTCAAGCAATGTTTCTTCAAATTGGGTGTGCAATTACGGGAAGATAGCTACTTTGCTTAAATCAGAGAGAAATTGAGGGAATGAGAGAGAAAAATCAGAGAAAGATTGAGGGAATGAGAGAGAAAATCAAATGCAAAAGAAAAATATAAGGAGGATAAGGGATAGGCAGCATTAGGGAGGGGCAAAACTGTACACAAAATATGAATCCTACCGGAAAATTCAAAAAGCGACCGGAGAGGGGGTTTACTAAAAGGATTTTGCGATATAGGGGGAGTTCCTCACAACTTTTTTTTTTATATGGGGTTTTTCACAAGAAAGATATTATACAGGGGGATTGCAGCAAATTTTTCTAATTTCTAAGATTTTGAACTTCTCCCTTTTCCCCCCTCAAGAGCTTCACAAATCTATCACGCCTTTCCCCTTTTCCTCCTCGTCATCAAGAGCTTCTAAGAAATCAAATTGGGGGTAGAATAGTAACTCTATTTTTTGAGTTTCTATCTCTAACCTTATTTATGCTTCTTAGAAGCTCATGGTATGAGAAAGTAAAGAAGGAAGAGAAAGGCGAGAAATATTATGTGAATGAGAAGTTCAAAATCCATGAAACTAGGCCAAATGACATCTAAATAAAAGACAAAAAAGAAAAATCCCTTCAGAACCCTCATATATTTTAGATGCCATCTCTAATCAAAGGAAATATGTTTAAATATGCATAAAAATGGAGAATGTAGTATCAAACACTAAAAAGAATCTCTTGTCATAGGAGATTTGGATATTAGCTTTTTGAACGTACAAAATATTTAAATTTTGTTTCGGATATCATATATGGTGTCCTATATTTTGAACTTTTCTATATTTGGTGAACAATATTTTCTGAACTTTTACATGGTAGCCATTTTAAATGCTCAATCTATATTGTGACTTTTGAATATATTGTTTTTAAAATACTATTTTCTTTTAGTTAAACCATTTCTTCGTGTTCTATGTATAAATCTATAATATCATGTTGCTACTATTAGGAAGTCTCAAATTGCTCATTTTCAAATACTTTATTTGTTTATTTATCTAATATTTAAGTAGTTATTTTCCAAACTTTTTATAGAATATGTACTTCAATGAATTATATGTGACACTAGTGAATCATCGGGAAGAAGGAATTATGTTAGACTATATATGAGGGATGAGTTTGGCAAGGGATAAGAAAATAGTATCGACAAGATATCATATAGAAAAAGTCCAAAACGCAAGGTCACTATATATAAAATCCAAACACACACCCGCTTTTGATGATGGTGGATTTAAAGATTGTATTTGGTTATTTAGGAACTTAATTTTCCTCACTTATTTATATCACAACCTAACTTAAGCCTTGATCAAATCACATCCCGATATATAATTTAGTTCATTAAGAGCCTATTAGACCTAATTTCTTATGAGTTTGAGCTTCTCCTCCTATTTTCTGTTTCGCTTGTGTTTCAAACGGGGGTGGTTGATGGAGATACATATAAAAGGGAAAAATTCAAGCTTGAATTTTAAGAAGCTACGGTAAACATGCTCTAAATCAAAATGGCTTTACATTTCGGGTATATTTTGTACACCCCTTAGATCAAGTTCATTTATACACCCTTAGATTTGAACCAATAACCCAAAGCCAAAATTAATCACTAAAATGATCATGATATGAAACTCAAAGAGATTGGGAAAATCTTTTGGATTATGTCACTTTTCCACCACCAAATTGATAATGTTTCTAAAATATCACTAGCTAAAAGATGTTAGTTCTTGAACAAGAGACAAGCTACTAGCAAAGGAGATCCAAGACATTAAAAAATTGTTATGGAAACTAACTTCTAACCTCTTATACATATTTTTCATTTAACCATGACCTTGATATATGATAAATTTGGAACGTCAACAAACACTTTTTAACGACAAAAATTAATTAATCAATAAGCTCTTGTACGTATAGGAACTTAATTGTAGAAAGTATAATAAAGAGGTTGTTATTGCATACCATAAATCCGTTGAGAGATTTCATGAAGGCGATCAGGGAGCCTCCGGGAGAATGTTCGTCGAAAAAGCGACATGATCGGCCACCAGCAAGATCAGAGCTTGAGGATCGATCAGAACTTACTAATAATCTAACTACTTACTATATCAAATGCAACGACGTAACAATTTTGGTAACAAATGAATGATCGATCATCAAGTAATTTAACGTAGCCAACTAGCTACATAAAGGTCACAAATTAAAGAAGAGATACTAAATATTATTGAAGGAAACAAACTGTATGTGGTATCAATGGAGCCTTAGAGATCGAGATCGAAAGAGAGAAATTGCAGGTAATGTAAGAAATGTTGATGGAGATGGAGGAAGAATAAGATGACGGGCTTAGGGTGAGTAGTTTTGACTTGTAAATTATATGAATGAATGAGTCTAAGTATGATATGAGGAGTGAGCTGAGCACGACTGCTACTCTCATCTTTAAAAGTTGTGGAGACAGCTGCATGCCTGCTGCTGCATATCTTTCTCTGTTTACTTTATTTATTTATTTTCTTTGAATGGGTATCTAGCTATCTGCAACATTTTTTTTTTTTTTTCATTAGCTTTTCGTTTTCCTGGATTTGAAATTTCGTGTTTGATTTGTGTTTTAACTTTTACAAAATATTATATCAGGTGGCTTGTGGCAACCCCCAACTTCTGATTACTTCAAGCTTAATTTTGATGGTTCAGTTTAAAATGGATCGGACATGTAACTGCAGGGTTTGTGTTGCAAGATAGTCGAGGTCAACTTTGTGTGCGTGCCGGTTCTTTTGATTTAGGTTGTTCTTTTGTTTTGACGGCTGAGGCTAGAACTCTTCGTAATGGTGTGCCATTTCTCGATGATTTACCAAGCTTAGGGGGATAGTCTTATCACTTCTATTTCAGCTATGAGAGGGAAGATTTGGTGTCCTTGGTTGACTTATTCACCATTTGATTATTAATTATTGACGGCTTCTGGAGCCATTTAATCACTGCATTGTGGATCACATTACATACCCGGGAGGGGAACGAACAACGTGGCTGATTGGGTGGCTAGGCAGGGACATTCTTTGACTGCTGATTGCTTTTGGGACCATTCTTCAGATACTCAGTTAGATTCCATTCTTTTTGATGATACTTTAGTGCTATGGGCGGGATCGTCGTGTTCTTTTATGTTAGGTTTTACTCTGAGACGGAGTAACCTAACGCTTTTTCTTTCTTCTTACCATCTAAAAAAAATGTATAAAATCATTTTAAATGTAGTTGCGTTTAGGAACTTGATTTGATTTTATTGCCTTTACAGATAGGTTGATTTACTTGTATGCAATGGTCAATATAATGACATTACATGTTTATATATTTATTTTCTTAAAGGGAAAATAAAATTTGCATTGATGAAAAGTTATACGGTATCTACAGATGAGATCGGATTCCACAACATAGAAATCTAAAATATCATAATACATTCGATTTGAAAAGCTACGTAGCACTTGAGATGTAACAATTACGAGCGGCTTCCTTTTCATCGCTGTTTCCCATATTACAGCCTTTTTGTGGAAGACCCTGCCAAAGCTTTGATGAATGTTCACATCTGATATTGTAGACAACCTCTTGAAAAAGAAGATCCACCATAGTATCATACAACCAAACACACTAAAAATCAACAATACTCTCAAAGAGAGGGATTCAACCAAACCCAATAAATGGGACAAATTAACTTTTACAAAAGGAGAGACAAGCGAACCCAACGAATGGCATAAACTAACTCTCACAAAAGAAACAATTAAACCCAATAAGTGGCCTAAATTAACTCTCACGAAAGGAGAGATTAATTTTATTCGACAATAATCAACTAAAAAACTAAAAAGAGCGGAAAAAGTGAAGAGATTGAAATGATTGGGGCTTATCATTAGCGTTAAACAACTGATAGCAGCTACTAAAACTCAAAAATGGAGTTAAGGCTTTTTTTGAGAGAAAAGAGGGATAAAATGAAGATAATCTTACATTACATTTTTATATAGTTTCAACTCTCAACTACCAAATAATTTCTCAAATTATTTTAACCCTTTAGCTTCTCCATAGCTAGTGTTGAGAAGCTGTAACTACAAGCTAACTTTACCTAGCAAAATATAAGTTTATTACTTTTTTTTTTTTGAAAAGGCAAGAAAGTCAAGATCAACACTAATCATAAGTGTCGTTCATCAACAGATTGATGAACAACAGGTCGAATCCATTCGACCGAAATAGACAACACAAATACAAAAACAACTACAAGTACAACCAAACCAAAGAAAATAAAAATAAAAAGCTATAACATCAAAACCAAAGCAGATCTGGAAAAAACAGATCGGGAAAAAGCATATCTGGGCGCCAAGAAATGCAGTTCCTCAGCCTTCACCGCTTTTCCAATCATCAAATCTCACCGCATCCATGAGCGTCAACGACCTAACGGCAAAGATGGAACAAATCTATCTCTTCCCCAGAAATTCGGGTTTGAGGACCCTTTTTCGCTATAAAACTCGAAACCATCACCCACTTTTGACTAAAAATTGAGGTAGAAGATGTGAACAGAGTAGATTAAACGCATAAGATACAGGAAAATAGAGGATGAGATGGGCTAAAAAAGGGTGAAGGACTAAAGAGCATAATAGAGATGAAGGGGTGGCGGCTGGGGAACAAAAGCTAGGGTTTCTGAAAGAAACCATGGACTAGGTTTTTCTAGAGAGCCCCTCTCTCTAGATAGGCTACCAGTGAATTGGTTGCTTTTACAACAAGTTCTATTGCTATTTCTTAGCAACTTCCAACGATATTCTTCTTTTTTTTCCCCGTTTCTAACTTTACGACTATAAAATTACTCGTTCTATTAAACATCATATCTCAATGTGACAATTAAGTATGTAATTCATACCACAAGGACGACTTCGTGTTGTACTTCTATGTAGCTTGGGTTGTGTCTAAGGGTAGATTTGGTTAAGACTGACTAGTGGCCTTGGACATTGCTAGACGAAAACAAATTTATTTACATCTTGTAAGATTTTAGGTTAGGAAACAAGACAACAGTGACTAAAAATGCAGATGAGACACGATACTCAAAAAATTAATAAATCTACCTCTAGTTGTGCCTCCAGGCCTGACACTCTTTGGCGACACGACATGATCAAGTTAGCTCGTTCCTCGTGTCAGGTTAAAGCTCCGCCTAAGCAGCCATGAGCCTGTCATGTCGTGCCTAAAGTATCATTACTTTTTATTATAGGGAAGTTCTATATGGCGCCCTTGTATTTTTCACTTTTTTATGTGGAAGACAACATTTTTTCAAATTATACATGACACCCTTCAGTTTTGACATATTTATATGGTGCCCTGCCCTTAAGTATTTAGTTGCGAAAATGCAAAATTTTTAGTAACGAAGTTGAACCTCAATCATCTGACATACTTGTTCAATCCCACCACCTCAATATGAACGAGCAGAAATCATTGAAGTGCTTGATGTAACAAGTTTTAAAAGTGGCTACTTTAAAATCATGCTTCTTGTCTTGGGCGATTTTTCTCAAAAGCTGGGCATGAAGGCCTGGTAGGTGAGGATGGAGCAGAGCCAAATTTGTGCCGAATTCGTGTCTGGGCAAGTGGGCGGTGCCGCCCCATACCCGGCCCAGTTTGAAGCTCTAGTCCATTATTCCATATCTAAAGCACATACAACATATATCCAGATCCAGATTCATATAAATACGTACCGTAACAATACGGGTTGTGACACGTGCAGGACACGTATCGAACACGAAACGAACCGTGAAAGTGCGCGCAACGAAACTTGGCGTCACTACAACACAACACAACGCTGTGTCAAAAGCAACCCACCATTTGAAGAAGAATTCCAAAAAGTTTTAAACGCATTTCTTTCTTTTATGATATGATAAATACTAGGAGCACTACTCCATATGAGCAGCATCTGCATCTCATTCAATCACTCTCCTTCTTTTTCCTCACTTCTAATTTTCTCTCTCCTCTTTTTCGTTGCCTCTGCAATCGAATTCGATCATCACCATTATCATCATCATCATCAAGGTAAAGGCAAAGGCAAAGCGTCTTGCAGCGATTACGAATCCGCACCTTCAATGGCGACTCTAGGTGGTGTGCGCGAATCCCAAGGCAGCACTGCTAATGATCTTGAGATTCAGGACCTTGCTCGTTTCGCCGTCGATGAACACAACAAGAAAGAGGTTCATAACCTTTTTTTTTTTTTCCTTAAATTAATTAATTTCTCTGAGAATCTTTTTTGCTTCATCGAACTTGCCCTTTTTCTAGTTTTACTAGTTCTCAAGTGGGGTTTCATTGGTTTTTGTATTCCTGTATGAAATTTTGTGATGGATTTTGTGCTTATTCCTTCATTTCAGAGATTGGGTTTTGGTTAGTTACTTTGAAAGGGGTGCAAATTTGCGATATTGGGTGGTTAAGTTATTCTTTTGTTTGTGTTAATTTGAGAATTTGATGTGGGAATGAGTTATGGTCTAAATCCATACGTTGGGCTTTTTGCTGCGTTTAAGGACTTCGAATCATCTTTGCTTTTGTGGATTCTTTGTAAGGGAGTTGTTTCATGTTATAGGATGAAAGTGAAAATGAAGCTTGAATAACATGAGTATGAATGTCTATATTGGTGACAATTAGAAATGAGGGATTTGTTGGGCATGTTTTTCTATTTGGTACTTACTAAATTGCAAGGTATTTTGAAACATTATGCAATGTTAGGTCTTTAATCCTTGATTCAATTGTTGTAAATTGTTGGTTAATCTGCTAAAAATAAGGTGGTGCGAAATAACCAGAGTGGTTTTGTTTCAATTGGGTAATAAGTCAATTTGAAGCTTGATGCAATGTTACCCAATCCTTGTTTGTTTATTTGTTTGGTGTGTCGTTTCTCTATCCGAATGCAGAATGCACTTCTAGAGTTTGCAAGGGTAGTGAAGGCAAAAGAACAAGTGGTAGCAGGTACATTGCATCACCTCACTATCGAAGCTATTGAGGCAGGTAAGAAGAAGCTGTTTGAAGCAAAGGTATGGGTGAAGCCATGGATGAACTTCAAGGAGCTTCAGGAATTCAAGCACACCGAGGATTCCCCTTCTATCACTCCCTCGGACTTGGGTGCTAGTAGAGGTAATGATCTCAAAATTTTCATTTTCTGACAAAATTATGTGGTTGAATTTTTGAATAATCTTAATTGTTTTTGCATATAGTTCCATTTAACACGAGGTACATTCATGTAAAATGTAATTCTTAGCCATGAGTGTAACCTAGAACTTGGGGCTTGTTTATTTGGTCGTAATTTTGATTAAAATGTAAATGCATCATCTTAGTGAGTGAAGGTAGGGGTGGAAAAGAGGGGATGGAGAGGGGATGGAGGGGAGTGATTGAGAGAGATGTAATTGATTACATCAATCTATGTAATCACAATTACTCTAGTACAACCCATGTAATCATCATTGTATGACTAGAAGTAATTATATTTATAACCAACCTAATAACTAGACATTTTATGAGTAGAAACGAGCATGTTTATAATAAAAATATCCATTGCATTGCAATTACCATTACATCCAAGTAAACACCACCTTGGTGTATTGCCAAGGCATTTGATTGACAATGGCTAACTTTAAGCAACATAATTAAACTGAAATAGGGGCACTACATAACTCTGATGAGTAAGATGGATTGTTGACACATCAATTGGAGAAAAATGCCCAAACTCTTTCAAAGTTCAAACAGTTGAACAACTCTGGTGCATTTGAGGTCTTATATGGGACAAATTGGTTTGGTACATTCAATTCTGAGGTTGATTTCCATTATAATTTTCTTTTTGGGATCAATTTTTGTGAATTCTAGAACTTAAACTTGTTCACCAATTTGCAAGGAATTGATACGCAGAAGTAAACATGGTACGCACTAGCATAGCAAGTGGAATTATCTGACATCTTGTGTGTTATCTTAGGTAAAAATATCAAGATTCCCTAAGTGGTATCGACTCCTCTTTTCTGACCTAGGTTCAGAGAATTACAACTGCTGCATTTGGTTGTTATACTGTCACTATGATCTTTGAGTGTTCAAGATGAGAGTAGAACGAGCAGGGGGGGAAAGTGGTACTATTGAAATCAAATCTGAAGTAATCAGTGATGTCTCTTTGGATGGAGTACTCAGTGATTGTCTGTTTGGAAACACAGGAGTCATGACAGGAGATAACTTTTGACAAGTTCTTCACTGTAAGTGCATTTTGGAGGTTTTGGCTCGGGAATTACATGAGAATTGACCTGCATGACTGTGCTGCAGAGGGATGGTGTGGTGGGTGCATTAAAGTTTCAACAACTCCTTGGAACATTAAGCTCAATTTATTTGAAATATATGTTAGGACATTTAGTTTTAGTTAACATCAATATGAACTAGACAGTATGCTTCAACTCAAATGAGTGTTTATATTTTGTTCTGGCAATATGATTAAGTGGGGATCAGTGTCCCTGTTTCACTAGTGCCCTAATGTTCATCATTGTGCTAGCAACCTAATACTAACCTCTCTTATGTACTCAGAGGGCCATGCTCCAGGATGGAAAGAAGTCCCTGTCCATGACCCTGAGGTGCAAAATGCAGCAAATCATGCACTTCAAACCATACAGCAAAGATCCAACTCTTTGTTCCCATATGAGCTGCAACAGGTCACACATGCAAAGGCTGAGGTTCGTCCCTGTTATTCTTCCTATAATTTGGCTCTTTTCGTTAGCATTTAAGCACTAGATTCCTGTTTTTAGACAGAGTTTTTTCGAGGTTGGTGATACTAAATTACTAGGACCATTGAAGCATGCATTTTCCAGATTTTGTTTCAGTGAATCAGCTGCTGTGGCATTTACACACATCATATAAGGAACTTGGAGGTATTTGTTATCAAAATGTGGTAAAAAACTCGGGAGTTCTTGGTCCATGAGTGATTCAAGAGTCTTGCCTTACAATCTAGTTTGTGTTTGTATATATTGATAACTTGATAAGGATTTACCATAGATGACCCTGTGCTCACCGTTTGGCTTCAAAGTTGCTAGGTGTATTCTAAGCTGAATTTATCTAGTATGCATTTGCTTTCTGTATATATTTGGTTGATTCAAACTCTTAATTAAGATGGCTGATTATTTCAGGTAGTGGACGACACTGCCAAGTTTAACCTGCGCATGAAAGTCAAAAGAGGAAACAAGGAAGAGGAGTTCAATGTAGAGGTGCACAAGAACAATGAGGGTAACTACAACCTTAATGAGATGGGTTCAATTGATCCTGAGTATTAGGAACTTCTAATATCCTCGCTCGTATGTTGTTGGCTTTTGGATTGTAACATAGTAACCCGTGTTTTCTTTCGGATTGTAACTAATAACTAGTAGTACGTAATTACTAGCAGTACGACTGCTGACGGGGTTTGGACATAAAACCCTTTTAGACTCTTTAGTCGTGTGTTGGTCCAATCCGTTCCTTTTCTTACCATGGTCTGGTTATGCATGCGAGATGCGTTCTCTGTTCTCCGTTGTTTTAAAGAATTTGTTCAGATTGCTATGAGTTAGCTACTTCGTTGATGATTATTTTTCAGAAGAACAAGGAAAATATGAAAATAAATGATTGTCCACCATTTTAAGATAAGCTCCTTTGATTTGGCTCTGTTTCTTATCAAACAATGGGCACTCAGTTACTACATGTCTGCTACAGAAATGTAAAGCCACACTATATCGCTCCCTCGGTCTTCTATTTAACTTTCATAAATTTCAAATATTTTGTCCCTCATTTAGTTTTTTCAAAACTTAAAAAATCACCAACACTTCCTTATAATACTCCCAACTAACTCAATAATATAATAAAAAAAAAAAAATATTTTGTCTCTCCAATCACTTTACTTTTTAGATCTTTTATCCTCTCTCAATTAATCTATTCTCTCACATTAACATCTATATCTAATATTTTAATTTTTAGTACATAGGTTCTCCTACGAGGGTAGAATAAACTAAAAAGCATCTTCTTAATATTTACCCCATATCAGTTTTTGAAAACTAAATAGGGAATGGAGAGAGTAGTATAATTTTCGGAAATCATAGTGGTTGGACCATTATCAACTTTGAAATACTGTTAATAACACCTATGGTAAGGACCCATTATATACGTTGATTTAAAACATCCTAGTAAAAATGACAATATTAGAGTATTATTACACAAACAAGGTAAGTGAAAATTGCATGAGAAAAAAAAAAAATAAAACGAAACAAGAAACTAGCTGATGATAGATCGAAATATAAATGCTCCGAAAAACTCCTGTGATTAAGAATTCACTCTTTCTTGTTTAATTTTCTTGAGCTGGATTTTTTGCGACCTTTTCTCCGAGCTTTGGAGCGATTTTTGTGATGTTTAGCATCAGCTGCCTCAGAGCTCCCTATTTCCAACCTCTGTACGTCCAATCCAAGTGCTTGGGTAGACATCTGTTGTTGACTATTGACGATGATGGAAGCTTCCATGAGTTGCCCAGAAGAATTGCAAGTGGAGGAACTGAGCCTGACGATATGAATCTCAGTCGTCGTACGGGTACTCGTACTCGTACGCTTTTCATAATGATTGATAATACCAGCTGCTGTAGAGACGACAGACGACTTATCAGTACCACGGTGTCGTGGTGCTGTCTTTGTGGGTGAATTAGATGCAATGATCTCAGAGGACGACTGGCGTGATGTCTCCTCTGTGTAACACGACGACTGCCTTGTTACGGTGGTTTTCTTGCCCGCTCTTGAACGGGAACGACTCTTAGAACGCAAACGACTCGTAGAGCTTGAACGACTTGTAGAGCGTGAACTACTCCGTGATGATGAACGACTAGTAGATCGTGAACGACTCCTTGAAGATGAACGACTCGTAGAACGGGAACGACTCCTTGAACGTGAACAAATGGGTTGGGGTGCCGATGGGTTGGAGGGATGCATTTTTATTTTTTTTAAGTATCTGGTATATGGATGGAATTAACTCCGCCATATATAGGCCCAGGGAAGAGAGAGCAAACTATAGACAATTGAATCTACAAAGAAACCATCCTAATCAAAAACTTAAATTTATGATCATTTGGGTTAAAACTAGTTGTGTTCGTACTAGAGAGCAGTTTCTGCTTTCATAAGATTTGACCCTCGACCCAGCTTAAAATGAGTATGTTGAATTATTCACACCAACTACTAGTTAATATATATTATAATATATTATTATATTAGAAGCATGTGTGGAGGAGGGGTAGAGGATGTCGACCATTATTAAAAAAAACTCATGAAATGAACTTCGACCATTAAAATATGCTCTTTAAATTTTGCTCAGCATTTTATCAAACAATGGGCATCTTAATTCCTAGTCGTAGTTTGGTTTAGTCGTTTAGATAATGTAGGATCATAGTATAATATCAAAAGTTGATAGTGGTTAGATCATCACCAACTCTGAAATGTTTAATACTGCCTATAGTAAGGACCCAATACATACGTTGGTTTGAGACCATATATATATATATATATAGAGTCAAGTTCCAGTGCGAACTAAACTTATATGCGAACCATGCGAACTACTAAATTCATCACT
>BSSO01001687.1:0-22315 GCA_030267885.1 Mesembryanthemum crystallinum | reverse complement strand
GCTCAGCAGAACGGATTTCTGATTGACAAACTATATACCATTCTCATGAATGAGAATATTGAGTAATGTTCACTTCCACAAACTGCACCACTAACTTCTCCAGCAGGTGGAGTGGGTGATGCAAGGTCACTGTTGAGTAACTGGACATTGAAGAGGCCACTAAACTGCTATTGGAAGACACCTATCAAGCACACACATAACAGATCATCTGTGCCACGACTCATTATGACTGCCACTAAATTTTGATAAGATCCACACCCATGCAAGATGCCTATCTTTGCCCAATTCTGAACACCACACAGAAACTCCTTAAATATGACATTAGATGATAAAGAACAAGCAAATTGACAAGAAACACTAACTAAGTTGGGAGCCTAAACATTACTCCTGTGATTTTTCTTTACAAAAGTAGAGCGCATATGTAAGCATTAATCAAAGTGGTAAAGTTGAGCAAACTACTCATTCCCAGTAATAGTCCAGATATTAAGCCTCAGCCTCTTACAAAAAGCAAATTTACTTTCCTAGACCGTCTAATATAGAAGTAAAAACATGAAAAACATGAGTAGCACACACACAATTCATATAAGCAAAAATATGACTTAGTTCAACAAGCTTAAACAGTCCTCAAACATTCATAAACTATCTGAGAAATGATGTCAAACCTGCACTCTAGTTGCCAAGTCAAGCTGGAAGAAGAAAACCAGTATATCCTCATTGGCACTCTCACTCTGTTCAATGCTTGCATCCAAGCGTTTTTCGTTCCCACCACCCCCTTTGAATAACCATCCTGCTTCAACCCTCAAGTTCTGTTGTCCTTTGCTATGAAGTTTCCCTCTAAGCAACAGGTTTTGTACACCATCATTCCAGAGGGAATGTCGTTCGGCCCCGCTAAGTAATTGAGATCTTCTTGCTGTTTCCCTCCTAGAGAGAAAATTTGATCCATATAGACCACTGCTTCCGGGGTTTATTATTGTGCTCATTGACATACTTTGTACCATTGTCAGACCTTATTTTACCTTGAGAACTACTTTACCTACCACTCCTTATTCAATATATGTCTGCACACAAATCAAATGCCTTATCTATATCAATTGAAACCACTGACCACCAAACTTACCACATAAATGAACAAGCAATATGAAGTATCAAACATGAATTTCTCCTATGTGTGGTAAATTGATAGGGCTACAAAGATCGTGACTATGAATGAAACATGACCATTAAAAAGCCACGAGAAGTTCCATTACCCCGATTCAGCAACATCAGGGCTGTATCGTGAGTCAAAACAGGATAAGAACTTGGGAAACATTACTTGTTCCATAAACAGCAATCAATTGACGACGAAATATGAAATTGAAGCATCAATTGACCATGATAAAGGGCGAAACAAAAGGGGTTTTCGTCGGCAACGAGAGACGAAACGAACGGTGAGTTTACCGGACATCAGTGACCGGCGATCACCGGAGAGAGAAGCAGAAAGGGGGAGATAAAGCAGCTAAGTAAAATGGTAGTTGCCGGAGAGAAGGAGAGAGAGAACGTACCAGAAGATGAAGAGTGTCTACTCCGGTGAGACCTGAGGCATTTCCGTTCTCGACCTCAACTCAACAATAGATAGTAGTAGCACATACTTAGGCCACCCATAGCTGCTGATTTTGTCTGGGGTTTGATCATAGCGGTTGATAACTGATGAGTGATAGTCATACAGTCATTTATTAGTCCCAGGCTCGATTCTCCCCTCCCCGTTTTCATCTATATATTTTAGTCTAAGAAAATTAGGAGAAGATGTAAAAGGGGAATGTTGTAAATTACGAGTAACAATAAGGGGAAAACTCAAATTTTCAACAAGTTATGTCAACACACTCTTAGAAGTTGAAGTGTCGTGGTAACTCGATTTGTGTTGTATTTGTGTTTTGTTTCGGGTTGGTTTCATACATAAAAATTACATTTAAAAAAAAAAAATTATGATTTGTACAAATTGGCTATATTGTGTAAGATCTAGTCTATATGTGTTCGCATTGATTACTTCTGGTCTTATTCATATTGTATTGTCAAATTGTGGAAGACATTAGCCTTATCTAAAATACGAGTTATGACTTATGAGCACCTAAAATATTATTTAGTTTGGCTTAAATTGAAACTATATCCCCAAATGGTTTCTAGTTTCAAAGTAGGATCATGACTTAACATCATGAATTTAACACTACTATAGAACAACACATAAGTATATTAGACATACAGATTAATCAATCAGGTTCTTGTCGGTTAATCTTACTAAGTTTGTGATACATATTTGTCATTAATTTAAGGAAAAATTTCAAAAAGGGTACTTGACGTTTTGGAGAATAATAAAAAGGGTGTCTAACGTTTACCTATTCCCATTTAGGGTACCCAATCTTTTGAATTAATTCGCATTTAGGGTCCATTTGGCTTATGCCGTGAAAAACTATGTTAGAAATTCTAAAAGTTTTGAGAGAATATGTGATCCAAGAGGGGTTTGCATTAGAAAAAAGGGGAGTTTGAAGATAAATATTCGGCTACTTGTAAGAGGTTGAAAATAATCCATAAAAGGAATAAATAAAGGCTCAAAAATGTCCATGGAGGGTTTATGTTTCATTAATTGCTGATTGCATAACTTTTCAGATCAAGATTGAACAAAATTGTACAAGAACCCAAGTGTTTCGGCGCCATGGATTGTAGAAATTCTTAAGGCAAATTTCCAACCAAATCTTGATACGAGTCAAAACCATGAATAAAACTCTAACTCACGATTCTAACAGAGTTTTTCACGTCGTCAACAATCAGACCCTAAATGGGAATTAATTCAAAGGTTGGGTACCCTAAATGGAAATATGTAAACGTCAGGCACCCTTTTTATTATTACTTAAACCTCAGGTATCCTTTTTAAAATTTTTCCTTAATTTAAGACACTTTTCGAGATATGAAGTCAAATTCGATCCGTTTTTTTCCCCAAATGAGGTTATTTTTTGTACTTATTTAAAGTCAAGAGGATTCAAGTTATTAATCTGAATTTTCAGATTTGAATTACATTACATAATTAATTTTGTGGGCTTTCGACATTTCAAGTTAGTTTTAATCAGTTTATTTTATATCTTGTTCAGGTTAGTCTTCAAATCGAATCAATTTCTATTGGGTGTACCATCATGTATGTGCAGCAATTGGGAAATCAAATCTGTAGAGCAAAAAAAAGCAATTGGGAAATCAAATCATTGTAATTTAAGAAAATAAAAGGATGAATCATCAAAGCTCAATATACAATTCAAGAAATTGAAGCTCTTCACATCAAAGAATTTGCAAAGCCATCTGCAAAGGCAATTAACGCAATAAGCCAAAACACTATACAACCACCCAAAGAGCAAAAAGAACTTCCCAATTATACAATAGAAAGAAGCTTTATTCTCATCATCTTATTACATCAAGATGTCTTAGGACTACTACACTGAGCAAAGAACACAAAAAATCAACCAAATAGGGCGACATAAAAGCAGAAACAGGAGAAATAAAATAAAAATGGACCTAGTGTACAGGATGGACAGTCAGATACATTTGCTTGGCACCGATAGGAGACGACGAAAATTCCACAAATCTCCAGTTTACGGTCGTTGGTACACATACTTTGTTCTTGGATCTACAATAAGACCTTTTCCTCCATTCACTTCCAGGTCGTGCCTGCATGAAACCGTCATCATTCAATTCATTAAGAAATTAACATAAAGCAATGACTCAATGTTCAACGCAACTAAATTCTACTTGTTAAACTCCAACATGACCTCCATCCCAGATAGAAATTAACAGAGCAATGACTCAATGTTCAATGCAACTAAGTTCTTTGCTTGGGGTTTCTCTCACTCTCCTCTTTGTTATATTGGTGGGTGGTGGACTGGTGGTAGGGGCCGGGGGGGATCCTCACATTATAAAAGATAAAAGATGTTTAAGGACGCAGTATATGAGATGAAAGAACAAAACTCAACTGGAATACAAAATCGGGGATGGTCAACTGCTCACGAGGAACGTATCTGAACAGCTGCAAGAGCCTGTCGGCATATACCACTTTCTTCCAGACCTAGATATAACCAAGCAGGATAATTTAGTGTTTGGGAAGAAAATAGAATCAGTCCATCAATAATAGATGATGAAAACATACCACGTTATCGACAAATAACTGCATGGCAAAGATGGCTGCTTTTAGTCCAAATGTAGGATGTAGAACATATATTGCCTATATAAATCAAAGCAAAAAAATCAGTTACAACACAGATTTCTTTTCAAAATATTAATGAAGACAATTAAGCTTTTGTATGGTAGAAGTTATCCTTGTGGCCTTACATGCAGATTACGTTGGTGTTTGCGACCAAGTATTTGCTGTAATCTCCTCATAAATCCCAAGTCTGGTTGACTGTTACCCAAAATAATATATAAACAAATTTGGAAAGTAGATAGTTGATATGATAAACGACAACGAAAACAATGACAACATTATGCGTTCCGCTGTTAGCAGATTCTGGGGAGGTACATACATATGTAGCCTTCCCTTCAGCAGCATGGAATCAAATAGCGGACACTACGCGATGCACCAGCCGCGTAGTAGCGCTTTTGAACTCACTGCGACTGCGAAATTAGGACGCGATGCCGCGAACCTTCGCATTCACTGCTAAAGTATGGTTTCGCGATACCGTGACCATTACCACAATCGCGATCGTGAACGCTATTTAATTCCCTGCTCAGCAGTCGAAACAAGATAGTTGATAGAATGACAGATAATGAGATAAAGTTCACTTTGGCATACAACTTATCAGGGTAAACCAAGAAGAGAGAATACGATTAATGGTTCCATGTCAAAGCAGCCTGTCTATAATTCTACAGTTAGTAGAGTGAATTCTCGTTTCTCTGACCTTAATTAGGCATCTAAAGTAGATTTCAGCCTCGATATAAGGTTGCAATTATCTAGGTTTTCAAGCAACAAGTTGGCTTGACAAACTTGAAAAGGAGATAAGTCAGGAGTGTAGTATGGCCTTATGTGCATTTCTAAATATCTTGCAGATATGGCTTAGAAGAGCATAAAGGGAATTAAGCAAGTTATACGGAGGCAAATACTAGAGTACACAAGCAATCAGATATATCAGCACTAAAAGCATCCAAATTCATAATATGAACAGGTTAGTCACAATCCAATAATATATCATTAAACAAATAAGAGAAAACAGATGGGATGAAGAGGCAAAATATCTTGCGAAAGGAAGGGGGGGGGGGGGGGGGGAGGGCGTTATGAAGGTTGCAGCAAGTTTAGTTTTCCTACTCACTAGTAGGTGGGTGACATTAGACATGTTGAGAAAAATATACTATGGACACACACACACATATTTATATGAGGTTCACACCAAGGGTATGCAAATATGTGTGTGTGTGTGTGTGTGTTGTTCGACATTTTTTATTTTTTATTTTTCAAAATTGTAGTAGCTTGGCGTAACTAGATGCTCATTGCAAATAAACACATAATATAGTTGACATTTGAAAATCAAATGAAAAGAAGCAATAGGATCTGATAAACATATTGCAAACAAAATCATCATCTCTTACGGCTGTAAAGAAGCAGCAGAGTGGAAGTAGACAATGGAATACGGCTTCTGAATTATAGCCTCAAACTCCTGGAAACCGAGAGAGCATATTAGTATCAAAGACCAAAAATTAGGTGTACAATGTGAAGAAATAACATTTTAAAAAAAAAAAAATAGAGCTCCTCTTTTAGCACTTCTAAATCCTATTTGACCCACTAAACCCTTGTGATTGCTGAATCAAACAAATATCAGTGTAAGAAGTCTGTACCTTTACTACATACAGAACAAAACGTTCAAGATCAAGACATCGCAACAAGAAATGTGCTCCAACCACCACCATCACTGGACGGCCTTCACTGTCTACCCCACCACGGTAGCTGAACAAAAGAAGCAAGGTCACATTAAACAAGTTCTAATTTAACATTTGAAACACAAGCTTCCCTATCTTAGAAAAATAAAATCTTCATTCCGGGTTATCATGAAAATCAAGATTAGGCAACATAAATTAGGAATAACATATTCTAGCATGCTGTTAACATACTGTCTTAATGAGTCCAACACTATGTATGATGGCCTCCTTTGATATCTTTCCAAGAGTGTAAGAAACAAGTGTGGGACGACATGTAAATACTATCTGAAGAGCATAAAGTTCTAGTACCATAGAGCTTCAATTGCTCAAACCCAATGTTTTTTTTCCTTATTTTGTGTCAAATAAATACCCAACATTCTCTGGCAGTATTCCCTATGAATTTTCTCTTACTATAGTTCACAAATTTAGTTAAATAATCATGTACATTCATACTGGGAAAAGAAGTAACACAAAATTACAAAGCGTGAATATTTTATCACAATAAGTTTCGTTATTCTAAATGAAATAGTGCACATTATCAACAAGAGATAAAATGTCTCAAGGGAAATTTGTAATGCTTACACAATTTTCATCTCAGCAATCTCAGCAAGATTAACAGAATTTGCTTTAGCAAGGTATCTAGAATGCAGCGAATATTCCTCAGCAGCAGATAGTGGAGGGCCACCAATATCACCAAATCCAAGCATTTTGGCACAATTAAATCCACTTTGAGCTTGAGCAGCCTTCTCCCACTGCTCTTTACGTCGCTGATCTGGATCCTTAATTAGTGACATGAATGCAGGATCCAAATATGTGTCCAAGTAGGAGGAATTCCTGTTAAGGAATCAGTCACGGGCCCATATGAGTTTATACTCAAATAGATAACGGCACTATGATTTACCTACAGAGGCCTTAATATTTGAAACAGCAACAGTGACCCAGTAAAACCCGCCTCAGAGGCGGTCAATATGTACACCACCTTACCCCCAAGTCCTGACCAATCAAGACTAGCAGGGAGGCAAGCCTCAAAATCCAATCTTATAAGACTCTTTGAAAGGATATAAGATAGTGATTGGTTAAAGACTAAAAATATAGCACGGCGTAGGACATCTAATACGGTGACATGTCATGCATAATTTATGGTCAATTTCTGGTAATACTGTATTATAGTGTTCTAGACATAAGAATATTATACTTGCCATAATTATTGTCCTCTTAACAAAGATACCTTTGATAATCTCAATGTATGTTTTCATTAGTTTTTGCATGCTTTAGTTTCGAGAGTTGCTACATAGCACAGCACCTGTAACTATCACACCCAGGGCCAAAACATGCTACATCCATGTGTCACACACTTATGAAGAGTCACCTTCAAGAAGAGGTGGTCTTAATCCTTTTGCTCAAGTTTCCAACAACAAAGCACGTATCACGCTATTGACACACTAGTTTATGAGACCAGAAAACAGCACCAATTGAAAGTATAGTCATATGAGCACAAGTTTCTACATTGTGTTATACATTGTGTTATAGAAGTATAATCATGTGAATACAGGTTTTCAAGTTAGCACCAGCAGCAGCAGAGACAACAACAACAACAGCAGCAACACCCAGGGAATCTTGCCTCAAGCGAGGCCGGGAGGTCATGATGTAAGTAGCCTGCCTTAACTAGTGGAAAGTAGTAGAGAGGTTGCTTCCAATCCGAACTTCAAGTTAACACCAGCAGGCACCATTAACTTTTCTCTAGGGGGTTAAGAAGAAAAAAGAATCTCAAAGCCATGCCAGACAAGATAGTGTAGTGGCTGCCAGAGCCTGCACTGCCATCAATATTTTTTTTGCTTTATGAAAAAACTTTTATCAACTAGTTATTCAGCTCCAAGTTAAAGAATTATCACTACATATAATTCCTATTCCTTTGTTCTTATTTCAGCAGTAATAACAGTCCCTTCGGGGAAATCTGATAAAATTGGAACGATACAGAGCAGTAATAACAAAGATCCAAAATCCACACCCAGAACAATATCAAAAGATGTCATGCATATAGAGTAATTTCTCCTGTTTATTTTTCCTTTCCCTTATTGTATTCAGTCTAAGTCTTGAGTGGATCGACCCATTAATCATCTACCAGAGTTTATATAAGAGAAAATCAAAAAAGGCACACATAATTTCATTGTTTTGATCCACAAGAAGTCAGATGGATCTTGGGTATACTACCAATATGTAAATGAGAAAATCCCCTGGACAAATGTCATACAAGGAAACCCCCGTGTCCAGAGACTCACTGACAAGGAGTCACAATGACAAACATCATATTAGCAGACGAAGAGGACACTCTCGCCAGTTAGCTTTGAATATCACTCTGGTGGATGTCCAAACATCAGTCAAAGTTACGATAGGAATGCTATAAGAAGCTTATGCCTAAGAAGACATAGTGCTACTGATGCCTATATATGCATCCTATATAAGGAACAACAAAATAAAAGAAGAATGTAGAAATGAAATGCCAATATGCCAAGTGAATCGCCAAAACATACAATTCAGAGCAGCTAACCTTCTGACCAAACCAACTTCACTAACAGGATTAGGAAGGTCATCTGACGGTGGAGGAGGTTTTGGCACATTCTTTCTGACATTTGGGAGCGGCTTTATTCTGATTTTACGTTCATCTATAACTGTTTCACCATTCTCATCCCCGACATCTGCAGGAAGCTTTGACATAGCAACCTCTTCCTCATGTTTATCACGAGGAAAGTAAAGTGGAAGTAATCTGTACATTAAAAGCACAGGGAAATAAATCCCACAAGAAAATTCCTCATCTAGATTAAAACTTTGGAATTATTTTGAAACTTCTAGCTTATTGGTTGTGCTTAAAGTAACCTTTTGTTAAGCCAAAAAAAAAAAAAAAAGAAATTTAAAGTAACCTTTTATATATCTCAGTATCTGCTGATGTGGTAGTGCAAAACACAATGGCTGTTATTTTATCTTTCTGCTTCTCAAGAAATCGCCTCACAGTCCCTATGAAAATAAAAAATAGAACAGAATCAATCAGCCATATATTTTTTCACGAGAATATACCAAACTAGTGACCTGTTAAAAAAAGAGGAAATAGAAAACACTGATGAAGACATGTTCTATTCTCTTTCTACAGAGGCCTTTTATTTATTCACTTTGTTTTCATACACATCAAGGGAATGCTGTTCTCAAAACTGTATGCAAAAAAGTAGTGAGAATCTCACTTATGGCCACATGTGCTGCAGGTTCACGGGGATAATTTTTTGACTCGGTATAAATACAGCCCGTTGCTATGCTGCAAAAGCAAATACCATATATATTTAATATTGCAACTAAGAAATATCAATATTTTTGGAAGTGTAAAATTAAGTAAAACAAGTGGTGCTACCTTTGGAGCCCATTTTCTATAAGCAGCTCAAGGCACGACCGGTAGCAATGACTAAGAGCATTCTCTGCTGCAGTATGATATTTGACCGCATACTTAGGGCCAACAGTATGAATGACCTTCCTAACAAACAAAATGAAGACCATTCAGACAGACTGATAAGCAAAAGATATACTCCCTCCGTTCTCAAAACAAAGCGTAACTTTGATTTAAGAATGGAGGGAGTAACATTTAGATCATGCTACTGGGACAACAACAATCAAGGACGAATAAGATAAAGGAAAACACGGAAAAACGGCGTAAAGTCAGCATACAAGAATACTCAAATATTATTTAAAAGTGCATGAAGATAAAAACTTCCAATGCACATGAACTCCTTGTTTGGGGTGGTTGCCTGTTGCCAGTTTTTAGTTTTGAAATTTTTTCAATTCTTTGTAGAAATTTGATTTTAAGCTGAAATTCGTTCTGCTTATAGTCATCTGCTTAGTTTTCGAAACTGACAACTGAAAACCTAAGGCCCTGTTTGGGGTGGTTGCCAGTTGTCAGTTTTCAATTTTTTTGAAAACTCAAAACCAGTTTTTAGAAACCACTTTTTTTGGTTTTCAGTTTTCTGTTGTCAGTTTTGAAAATTAAGCTGGGAACTGTAAGCATAAAAAAAATCAGCTTTAAAAAAAAAAAAAAAAAAAAAAAAAAACTTTAAATTAAATTTCTACAAAGAGTTGAAAATTTTTCAAAACCAAAAACTGACAACTAGCAATCACCCCAAACAGGGCCTAAGTTTCAAGTTTTGATTGTAAGGTTAAAGTAAAATTATTAATATGGACAATGCTCTCTAAGAACAACTTAAATAGACATCTTAAACTTTCATGAATTTAAGGTAGAGCAACGTTTTCCAACTTCACATCTTGTAAGAGCGAAAGCTTATACTCCCTCCGTCCCCTACTTACCTTTACAAACCATCCAAAAATAAGTCCCCTACTTACCTTTACAAACCAATATTTTTCTCATATCATCCCTTATTTACCCCTCTACTATCTCTTAAATACAATAAAAAATTCAACTTTCTCTCTCCAATCACTCTCTCTGTTAAGATTTTTCCCTCTCTTTCCAATCACTCTCTCTCTCTTATTATTTACCACACTATCCATTATTTTAAATGTATCTTAACCAAGGGTAAAATAGGGTAAAATTACACTCCTTAATTCTTGTGCAAATAGTGGTTTGTCAAGATAAGTGGGGGACGTAGGGAGTATCTCTTATAATCATTCGTGGCTAAAGGATCCTTTAATATATGGATTATGTATATGCGTTTAATAGGTGCCAAAAGACATAAGCTTCTTCTGCGAATCACTCCCCCAACCCTTCCCATCCGCTTAGGGGTGCAGGGGCACAAGTGGGATGTTTTTAGGATATAAATGGAAGAAGTATGATACTCCCTCCATCAATAAATGAAAGTTACGTTTGTAATTTTAATTTGTCACTAAATGAAAGTTACATTTTCTTTTTTGGTATATTTTTTTCAATAAAGTTACCAACTTATCCTCACCCACTTGTCTACTCTCTCTCTCATTCACATGGCCATTACATCAGTTTCTCTCTCCAATCACTTTATAAAAGCAAGTCCCATATGGTCATTTCACCCATCCAATATCTTTCAACCAAAAAGTTAAACGTAACTTTGATTTTGTGACAGAGGGAGTAATTAATTAGTCCTTATATTGACTTGCTAAAAATGATATGATCAACACTACTCCAATACATTGCTTAGATTAAAAGGAAATTATTAGTCTTCAAAGTAGGGCTGGTTTGCGCAGAAACGAATGAGGGAATTTGAGAATGAGTTAAGTAGATATGGATAAAGTCGAGACATCCCTCTCACCAGTTTTCAAGGAGGAAAAGAGAGAAGAGAGATAGGCAAAGGTCAATTGCATGCTGAATAAGGATTCTGCGAGATAACTACAAGAAGAACACGTCACATGTCCATTTCACCAAGGGTTGTTCATCTTCGGATACCTGATCCGATCCAATTCAATTCGAAATTTCGGATATCTGAATTTTCAAATTGGCAAAAACTCGCTCCATATCCGATCCGATTCTAACTGGATATCTGACTAGTTGGATATCTGAATTTTCAGATCAGATATCAAATATCTGAAATACAATACGATTGTCTAATATTACAACCGTTTTCAAATATTTAAAGATGGCCAAAGCATTTCAAATATGATCTATGTAAAGGTTTGACTCAATTACCTTTCAGGCTTTGTTCTATTCAACTTGTTTTTGTTGATTGTTGATTTCAACAAAAATCAACAAAAATTATTAAAATTAACAAAAATCAGTAAAAATCAACAAAAATCAGTAAAGTCGCTATCTGGCGATTCTAACGAATCAATCAAAATTAACAAAAATCAATAGAATCAACAAAAGTCTGTAAAATCAACAAAAACCAACAAAAATCAACAATCAACAATAAACATAAAAAAAAATAACTTGAAGAGAACAAAGTTTCACAATACACAAAATATGAGTATAATGACAGTACAATAGCAAATAGCATTTCAGTGTATAATAATTTAATTTGCACCAAAAAATATCTAGTATTCTATTTTAGTTTATGTCTAAAAAGTAATGCATTTAACTATTTATGCATTATTACAGTACAATACCAACTAACTAATGTTGCTTTGTAATTTTAATACATAAATAAATAAATATTAAAGTATTACGGTTATCCGAAATTACAAAATTCCGATCCGTATCCGATCGAAAAATCCCGACATTTATAACCGGCTCGGATATTCGAATTTTCAAATCGGATAATGTGAATATTGGATCGGATCATCGGATACGGATAATTTTGAACAGCTCCACTTGTCTAATCTATATATAAAATAGAAAAGTTGAATGTCTCCTCTCTCTTTCATGCCCCATACTTTCACTCAAATACTGGCTCCTTTTGTCTCTTATCCGCTATAATGCCTTATTTTGCCATCTTAGCGTACTTTAACATTTGTTGGGCCCAATATGCATCTAACTTGGTTAAAGGCCCAAATCTGTCCCTAGGAAGGAGGGAGGCAGTATGCCTCAACCTCCCACAAGGATTGCCACCAGGCCCAATATTCTCTTTTCTCATAATGGCATGACTGAGATGCTTTTTAGTGCATAGTTATTATAGATTTTATAGAGGGGGAAATTGGTTTCTAATAATCTAACCTTTTAGCGAGTTGCAGAAAATAATCCCACTTTTTATATTTGCAGAGAATAATCTCGCCTTTCATTATAGTTGCACGAAACGATCCCGGGTGGACGCAATTACCTTTTCTGTTAGATTTTTATGACGCGGCGTTGACTATTATTTCCTTTTCTTTTTACTGTACGTCATTAAAATCTAATGGAGAAGGTAACGACATACACCTGAGACTGTCTCATGCAACTATAGTGAAAGGTGGGATTATTCTGTGCAAATATGAAAGGTTGGATTATTTTTTGCAACTCGCTAAAAGGTTGGATTATTAGAAACCAATTTTCCTTTTAGAGGCTCTCTAGGCTAGTTTTGGTATAAAAAGAGTTCAAATAATATGTTAAATTTTTATGAACCTTGTGTTACAAAATCCACTCACGTCCCTTTTATGCAAAGATAGCTAACTTCACGTCTTCTAATCTATTCATGTTATTTTTACATGAAGATCTTTCTTAAGTGCATGCTTGTAGCCCTCTTATGTATAATTTGAATAGCAGCCTGGGATTGACTTAGTCCTTCAAATAGTAAAAGTATCATTTTAATTTAAAAAAGTTAGACAAAAATTAGGGCTAATATTGAAGAATTTGCTTGTAACATAAAACAATGCACCTCTAGCAAGAGCGAAGCCTTATCTATCTTATAGTCATTCGCGGCTAAGAAATTCAGTATTTCTTTCCATGTTCATATTAATATTCATGTCGACGCAACCAAAATTGCATCTTGCCCTTATTCCTATTGGCAATCAACATGTGTGAGTTTCACAGTTTATCATAAAACATGGGATACCATTGGCTTGTATAAGATCCCCTCTTTGCCATCTTTATCACATGAAAGCCAAGAAGTCTTCAAAGTTTAACATAATTTTGACATGCATTGTACGTACAAGAATGATCAACTTACTTTCATGACTTAGGCAGGCAAGGAATATAGCAAGAAGAAAGAAAAGAAGGGGCACAAAAGCAAACAAACACAAACTTTTAGTTGATTCAAATACTATATTGTAACTTTCAAAAATAGCATAACCAAGGTATCTCCCTTCTCTAATGCAATATTCCTTTCTGGGTTCTCATAATTAAGATTGTTCTTGCTTATCTTGTGCCCTTAACGTATTTGTAAGGATTAAGGAACTCAAGGTGCTTGTCCAACATCAACATGTTTTTTACCCTAGACATAACAACTATATATACCTGGACAGAGAGTACCAATTTCAAACACCAACCTTAACCCATTAACCAAGTAGGCTTGAAACACCCTCGATAAACCGGGTATTAAAGCTTGTACATACAATTTAGGCTATGATGGCTGCTTCCCCGGCTCTGATGAAATCCGACTCAATAGCAGATAACATGCCAGAAGCATTGAGGGAGAGACGGTACCTGATGAAGAGGGTTTTTTCACGGTATTTACAGCAAGGGAAACGATTGATGAAGCTTCATCATCTCATGGACGAGCTTGAGAAAAGCATCGATGACCAAGCTGAAAGAACCCAGGTCTTAGAAGGCACACTTGGTTACATTTTGTGCTCCACCCAGGTTTAGATATTCCTCATCTTCTTTCTTCTTTTTTTTCCAGTAAATAATAAGACTGCTAATATTTGCGGCTTCTATTTGTCTGAAAATCTACAGGAGGCAGCCGTTGTTCCTCCCCATGTGGCCTTTGCTGTCAGACCAAATCCGGGCTATTGGGAACACGTTAAAGTGAATGCCAACGATCTCACGGTAGAAGGCATCAATGCAGCAGAGTACCTGAAATTCAAAGAGAGCATTTATGATGAGAAGTGGTATTTTTTCCATCTTGGTATCATTTGGTAATACTATGTCAAAATCAACTTCAGTTTTCAACAAAATTATATGGTATTGTATGAACATTGCAGGGCTAAAGATGAAAATGCACTGGAGGTAGACTTTGGGGCACAGGATTATTCCATCCCACACCTTACCCTGTCTTCTTCCGTAGGAAATGGAATGAATTTCGTATCAAAATTCTTAAGCTCAAAGCTATGGACAGAAAAGGAGGCTGCAAAGCCTCTTGTGGACCACCTGCTTTCATTGCAGCACCAGGATGATGTATATAACCTTGCAATCTCACATTTTTGCATTTCAACTCTACTGCTCAAGTCTTAACTATAGGATTTAACTTTGCAGAAACTTATGATCAATGAGACAATAAATACGCCAGTAAAGCTTCAGGCAGCATTGGTAGTGGCTGACGTGTTTCTTTCATCACTTCCTCCAGACACGCCATATCAGAACTTCGAGCTGAGGTACATTGTTACAATTATCATCTTCTCATCAGAGGGCCTAAAAATATGTATAAGAAAGAAAAAAGAACAAAAACTGACTCAGATTTTTTTATTAGATTCAAGGAATGGGGTTTTGAGAAGGGTTGGGGTGATACTGCAGCAAGAGTTAAAGAGACGATGAGAACTCTCTCTGAGGTACTCCAAGCACCAGATCCGGTAAATGTTGAAATATTTTTCAGCAGGCTTCCGACAATTTTCAACATTGTTATATTCTCCGTCCATGGATACTTTGGGCAAGCAAATGTGCTCGGCTTGCCAGATACCGGAGGCCAGGTAGTTAAGAGCAGCCTATAAAAGAAACATATGACTACTGCATTAAGATACAAGAGCAGATACTAAATTTAAAGCTATTTCAGGTGGTTTATATTCTGGATCAAGTCAGAGCAATGGAAGAGGAGTTGCTTGTCAGAATCAAGAACCAAGGGCTTAATGTGAAACCCCAAATACTAGTGGTAAGCAATGAAGGGAATGAGATCATGAGTTGATTGCAAAAGTACAAGACTTGTAAATAAAGTTGATTTGGTGGTGTAATGTAGGTAACAAGACTAATACCAGATGCACAAGGGACCAAGTGCAATCAGGAATTAGAAACAATTGAGGGTACAAAGCACTCTAATATCCTTCGTGTGCCATTTAGGACGGAAAAAGGGGTTCTACGCCAATGGGTCTCACGTTTTGACATATATCCATACTTGGAGAGATTTGCTCAGGCATGTGTAAATGTTTATCAACTGACTTGCTAGATACCTAGGTAATTATATTATTCTGATTTGGTGATTAATTCTGTTCCATATGACACCAGGAAGCCACAACCAAAATCCTAGAGCTTATGGAAGGAAAGCCTGATCTTATCATTGGAAACTACACAGATGGCAATCTGGTTGCCTCGCTCATGGCAAACAAGCTTGGAGTAACTCTGGTAAATACTTCCATGAGTTGAAAAATCACAGTTAATATGAATTATTTCCTGTCTTTTGCTAACCATTATGTCAAAAAACAAAAATAACATAGGGCACAATAGCACATGCCTTAGAGAAGACCAAGTATGAAGATTCAGATGTCACCTGGAAAGAAAAGGATCCCAAGTATCATTTCTCATGTCAATTCACAGCAGATATTATTGCGATGAATGCAGCTGATTTCGTCATAACAAGCACCTATCAAGAAATTGCAGGAAGGTATATATATTGAATTTGCTCCTACGTTTAATAAATAGAATTCGAGCAGCATTTTAAGAAATATGAAGCAATTTTTAAAAGATAGTTCATATATTATTTTACAAATACATACTTACCTAGTTAGTACCCTTTTAATATTACCTATAATCTCTGGCATATAAACCTTTCTTTAACAACATTAGCAGAGCAAAATACTAAAAACAGAGTTGCTTGTTTAAATGCTTGCAGCAAAGATAGGCCTGGTCAGTATGAAAGTCATGCAGCATACACTCTTCCAGGCCTATACAGGGTAGTTTCAGGCATCAATGTCTTTGATCCCAAATTCAACATCGCTGCCCCTGGTGCCGACCAATCTGTCTACTTTCCACCCACAGAAACACAAAGACGATTTACACATTTTCATCCAGCCATTCAAGAACTGCTGTATAATGATGTGGATAATGGTGAACACATGTAAGTAATATGGCTTCAGAATGAGTATGACGTACTACACGTGTAATTTGGGTCCAATCTACAGAAGTTAAAATTGCTATTTTTTGAACAGGGGATTCCTAGAAGACAAGAAGAAACCTATCATCTTTTCTATGGCAAGGCTGGATACTGTGAAAAATATTACTGGACTGACTGAGTGGTATGGAAAGAATGAAAGGCTCCGAAGTCTAGTCAACCTTGTTGTTGTGGCTGGTTTCTTTGATCCCTCAAAATCCAAAGATAGAGAAGAAATGGCTGAAATAAAAAAGATGCACATGTTGATAGAGAAGTACAAACTGAAGGGTCAGTTCAGATGGATAGCGGCCCAGACTGATAAGTACAGAAATGCAGAGCTTTATCGCTGCATTGCTGATACACGAGGAGCATTTGTTCAGCCTGCTTTATATGAAGCATTTGGTCTTACAGTCATTGAAGCAATGAACTGCGGAATGCCCACGTTTGCAACAAATCAAGGGGGCCCAGCAGAGATTATCATTGATGGGGTTTCTGGCTTTCATATTGATCCACACAATGGAGATGAATCAAGCAACAAGATTGCTGCCTTTTTTCAGAAGTGCAACGATGATAATGAATACTGGAATATGGTCTCAACAGCTAGTTTGAGAAGAATATATGAATGGTAATTGAGCAGTCTAAACATCTATAATCCGACATAATCGGGCTTTTGATGACCATCACTAAATTAAAGAGCCTAGCACCAAATCACCATAGTCCTTGACTAAACATTTGCTCTTGAATAATTTGTTTCATCATCCTCTATTGTGCAGCTATACATGGAAAATCTATGCGAACAAAGTGTTGAATATGGGCAGTATATATAACTTTTGGAAAATGCTGCACAAAGAACAGAAGCAAGCAAAGCTAAGATACATCCACATGTTCTACAATCTCGAAATGAGGAATCTGGTATGTTACCTGTACATTACAACTTGATCATATCAGCTCCACAACGATGATGTATATTTTGATGCATGAGCTCTAACATGAAACTATTACAGGTGAAGACTGTACCAATTCCTAGCTTTGAAGTTCCCAAGCCAGCACCAAGGCCAATAGTAAGACCACCACCCTCGAAAAGGCATGCAGTCATTCTCTCTATCTATAACCTTTTCTTCACGCAATGATATATCTATTCTTTGTTGATGATTGGAAATGCTAACTTCAGAAAGAATCTCCCATCAATCTAAATCAAGACATTCAGTTTTCATTGACATTCATCCACAATGGTCTTAATGTTTCCATTAATTAATTTGATCGCTGAGCATATCAAATTTTGTAACCGTTCAAAGTCTTCTAACAACCAGAATACAAACAATAAAGACCATTTTTTATCATTCATTAACGTCTTAGCCCAATACTTTCATATGCTGGAATAACTTTTGGCTAGTTATAACTTCAGAATGCAGAATATAAGGTTTGAAGGTATTCAATGCATAGGATACAAATATACAATTATGCAAATCAAATTTAGATATAGGTGTTCTGAATCTTATTCTGTACTTCTCATTACTATGCATGCGCAACTTGGCTAATTTAACCTTATTTTTTTCACCACCAGGCGTCAACCGACTCGGATACAGAGGTAAACAGGGACATAGCAAGTCAACTGAACTGACTTGGCAATGTAGTGATTCCTTGGTTTTTTTTTTTTTTTTATTGGCATAATGAAGTTTTATTCATGATTTTCAGGTGGTTTGGAGCTTAAACCCACCAGTGACAATGTTTCACAAGGTTGCCTCTTCCAACAGGTTTCGAACTGTAAGAGATGCCAGTCTCAAACTGCTCCTGATCCAACTACTACTGCTACTGATTTTCTACCAGTTTTTCAACTTATCGAAGGAACTGGAACTGCCTAGTGAATAAAGTTACTACAAAGTGAATGTAAATATTCATAAAACACATCTAAGAGCTCTGTGTCCCAGCTTTGGGAAAACCTATTTATTCTACAACTTCTCAAAGTCAATATATGGTATATCCTGAAAGTTATACTTTGACACAGTCTTTATCTTTCTGTAGTTCTTCATATAATATGCGGCAAAGAAAAATTAAATTTAAAACCTTAATTCCCCCTCTTTTTTTTTGGGAGAGGGAGGGGGGATCACAGTAGTGTTACATTTGGCCAGGAATTTTAACAGTATTAGGCAAATCAAGTACAAGTAGCTTACTACATATCCAGTCCATATTTTTTTGCATACCACTTGAACGAGAAGTGGGTAATTGGGACATAATAAAAATTATCAAAGACATTGGTCCAACAGGTCGCAATCACCCTAGAGCCCTGGCATAGGGTATATTATGGTGGTCAGATTTCAGAAAAGGCNAAACAAAACAAAAAAAAAAAAAACAAGCACAAAACAACTGACCCAAGGGATGCCATAAGTAAAATAATCCAGAATCATGACAGTAAATAATTTGTGAGAATCTAACGGTAGAATAGAAAAACGAAGTATCAAGGTTTAGCTTGTCTAAGGTCTAGCTCTTAACCTGGGCTCCTCCCCCAACCCCCCAAAGTATTTTAAAGCAACGAACAACACTTCATTGCTTGGTGTTTGATGTAAAGGATTACCTTGATCCAAATAGTCCTACAACACTTCATGCAGGACTCGAGCCTTTGATCCACAATTTTTGCAAGCTTCCAAAGCAAGAGAAATTACTCTTTATTTGGTCCAGAATAATTACTCCTCTCACAAAAGTAGACTTTGATAGAGATCGGCAACTGGACATTAATTTCCAAGTATTGAAGTGTAAGGTGAAATCAAAGGCCTTCCCCCTTTTGCATTTAAACATTTGCAGTGCCTGCCTTTGTATAATATCAAATTTTTATCATTGACAGTATTTTTAGCTTGCACAATCGGTTACAGAATGATTGACAAAATTAATTTTCTTCTGAACTCAACAGTCTAAGACCTTAACTCTTTATTCTGTAAGTGACACTCTGACGCGTAATAAGTTCAGATTCCAAGACTCCAAGTCTTATTCTGCTATGGAGAAGAAATAAACATGATAGCCTCATCTGCAACACAAGCCACCAGAATTTTCCATATCAAGCTTATGAATACTGATCAAGTTATTAAAATTTTACGCGGCCAAAAGCTTTGAAGTGTACCCTAATTATAAGCATAATATCATAACAATTGAAGACACAAATCAATGCTGAATGCAGGAAACAAAGATAACAAATAGTTTCAGATGTTTTTGCACGTTAGTCCTATCAAGAAATAGATGTGGAGACTAAAGCATAATAAGTTATCAAATCATCTCTGGCAGCATTTTCATTGACGAATGTATAATATGGACAGAGATTCTCATGTCATATATCAACAGAGCTACGACTAATAGGACATTACGAGGTTTTGTAACGACACATACCAAGATCACCATTTTTGAAGTACATAAGGAGTTGATCCGTATTTATGCCATGATATGGCTACCTGAATTTTAGATACAGTTGGTAGCAATTTCAGTCATCAGAACTCTCTAGAAGGGGAATGATCCAATCTCCATCTCTTTTCTCGTCGACACTTTTATTAGTGACTACTTCTGTTTTCTCCTCCCTGGTTACTTTGACAACCTCCAACTGTTTGGTATTAAGGCGACCAAGCAACATAAGGTCCAGCATTTCCCTCCGGACATCATAGATAGGATTAGGCACGATTAAACAACCTTTGCTATATGCTTCTCTAAGAAAAACTGTTTCAGTGTTTCCTTTTGTAGATATATAAAATATCCCAGGGTGCTTTAACAAAAGTTCACGCACATTAACATCCATTCCCAAGTCCTTCTGAAAATGGGCAAATCTTTGGACATTGATCATTTTCTCAACTGTCAAACTCAGGAATTCATGTAAAATCCCCACAACTCTTTTCTCCATACGCTCAATCCCACCGCTGGTACGACTCCGTATGCCCTCTCTTTCATAAGGCTTTACATAAGGCACTCTTTGCCAATTCTTTAACTTGCCTCTGAATCCTTTCTCAATCTTGAACCCCGTTGGGAAATCTATCGGAAATGCATACTTGGTCTCAAATTCACTCAACCACTTCTCACTATACTCCTTTTTTCTCCACTTCTCAACCTCTGCAACCGCTAAATTTTCATCCCTCTTCACTAGAGCCACTACCTCCGCATCAACCAACCTAAAATCATCTTCATACTTCTTCAGTATCGACTCCCTAAAATCTGTAGGCAAACCCACCTCCCGACTCACCAATCGTAAACCATGTAAATGAAGGGTACCATTTTTCGACATCATCAAAAGCTTCTTCAGCCTCCTAACACTCTCCAACTCAAATTCCCTGACTACACTCTCCTCTTTCTCAATCAAACCACGCATTCTACCCGTTATTGCACAACACACATTCCTCTTCACCAGATGGGTGAAAACATCAAAAACACGAGGATACTCCCTCAAGAAATCACCAACACTAACATTGAGCCCAACGATATTAGCCCATCGAGACATAATCTGCACAGAAACATAAGGACCTCCTCTCTTAGACATTAAGTCGAACAGGTGGAGGGCAATGTTGAGCTTCCTGGTTTGGGTAGTCACCCTATCAAGTTTAAGGTCCCGGGTTCGGTTCTCTAAGCGGGTTTGGGCATTATTAGCTGGCTTTTTCCATCTCCTTTGTGTAAATGAGTTGAATGGACCAAATGGGATTGGTGATTTTGATGATGAGTGAGAAGAAAGCGGGTTTCTTTCGACGATTCTTGACAGTAGCACTCTCATGGCGTAGGAGGCTGAGGAGAGAGAGAGAGAGAGAGAGAGAGAAAGGGGTTGCTAAAGGAATGGAGATTGAAGTGTGGGAGTCACCGGTGGTGAGAATCATCAGTTGAAGTTGCAGGCAACAACGGTACACAACTGTGGTCACAACACAAAACAGCAACCCTCTAATTCTAAAGGTCAAAACATAGACATATGACATATCTCCCGCGCTCAAGTTCTCCCTTGCGGCTCGTGGGCTCGAATTGTATCCATCGTACAGTATTATTTAGGTGCGCAAATACTTGCCTACACCCAGGTTTAGGCAACATTGCCTGCACTTGGGATAGTTCATAAATTATATACGGAAGTTACATAAAAAATTTGCCAATAGTTCATAAATCATGAACTAAAAGTTCATACATAATACTATCTGATAGTTCA
Source organism: Mesembryanthemum crystallinum (assembly GCA_030267885.1). NCBI lineage: Eukaryota > Viridiplantae > Streptophyta > Magnoliopsida > Caryophyllales > Aizoaceae > Mesembryanthemum > Mesembryanthemum crystallinum. Next base: position 637 of record BSSO01001687.1, on the reverse strand, counting down.
TTATAAATTCAAGGTTCATAAGTTACATTCGAACCCTTTATAAAATTAAAAATGTTTCAACAAATATACTAAAGTACAGAAAAATAAATGAGCTAAAAGTAAATAAGTTAGGCCCTGTTCGGGGTGGTTGCCAGTTGCCAGTTTTTGGTTTTGAAAAATTTTCAACTCTTTATAGAATTTAATTTAAAGCTGAATTTTTTTGTGCTTTCAGTTCCCATCTTAATTTTCAAAACTGACAATAGAAAATTAAAAACCAAAAAAAGTAGTTTCTAAAAATTGGTTTTGAGTTTTCAAAAAAACTGAAAACTAGCAACTGGCAACCACCCCAAACAGGACCTTAACAATTTTGTCTTTTGTGTTTACACATGGTTTTGGTTTCATTTTTGTTATTGTTGTCATTTCATTCTATTATTGGTTTTTTTTTTTTTTGTCTTCTCTTATATTTAATACTCATATGGCATATATATATATATGAACAATTTTTTTTTTTTTTAGTTTTTATATTTCCCACTTGTTTGTGTTTTAATTTCCATTTTATTATAGGTATTTTTTTTTTTTTTTGCTTCATTAATATTTGGTTTTCTTAGCAATTGTCTTACAACATATATGCATATGAATACTCCTTCTATTTTTTTTA
>BSSO01001686.1:0-22323 GCA_030267885.1 Mesembryanthemum crystallinum | reverse complement strand
AAGGAAGCAAAGGAATTGTCCCCCTTCCACACATCTTCCCAGAATCGAACCCGAAACCCATTACCCACCCTATATCTGACCAAAGGGAAGAAGAAATGAGATACCAGGGATATGAATTTCCACGGTGCAGCATGAGAGACAAGAGAGCCAGAACGTGAGTCCCACCGTTCTGTTGGAGGCCGTACTTGCTCCTGATAACCCGGTGCCGGAAGGACCCAGCTTCCAAGGGGAACCGCCACAACCACTTTCCCACCAGAGAGATGTTTTTAGATACCAACCGACCAATACCCAATCCCTCTTCTGTCTTGGGTCTACACACTCTACTCCAACTCACAAGGTGGTCCTTCTCACCCCCTGTACCAGACCACAAAAAATCACGCATCAACTTTTCAATCCTATCAGCCACACTAACAGGGATCCTAAAGAGGGAGAGGTAATAAATGGGGATGCTAGCTAGGCAAGGCTGAAGAATCGTAATCCTCCCCCCCAAAGAAAAGTACCTTCCCTTCCACCTATCCAAATGGCTAGCTACCCGAGACACCACTGGATCCCAAAAGGATTGGGATCGCGGACTACCCCCTAATGGAACTCCTAAATAGGTGAGAGGCCAGCCTTGAATCTGACACCCAACAGAGGACGCAAAGGAATCCAAGACCCCATCCGCCACATTCACTCCAGCTGCACTTGGATAAATTGATACGCATCTCAGAGATAGCCTCAAAAATCTGCAGAATGGTACACACCCTACGAAAACAGACAAGGTTGGCTGAAAGGAACAGGATAGTGTCGTCAGCAAACTGCAAATGGGACACTGCCACCCGTTCCCTAATTCCCTCCCCACCCTAAAGCACTCCACCAGACCACGCTCAACACCTCTAGCCAGCATCCGACTAAGGACATCGACCACCACGGTAAAGAGAAACGGGGAAAGTGGGTCACCCTATCTAAGCCCACGGGAGGAGGAGAACCAGTCTCTAGGAGCGCCATTAACTAGAATCGAGAAGTAAGCATTGGAGAAACACCCTCGAATCCATCTCCGCCACTGCTGACCAAAACCCTTGTTTTCCAACACTCTATCCAAGAAGCCCCAACTAACTCTGTCATAAGCCTTCTCCGCCATTAACAAATGTTTCAAGTTGTACTTTTATGGAAATTCCAAAACTTCAAATGATTTGCGGAAACAACAATAATGTGGTCTTGCAAGATAAAGAAAATTCGAATTTTTTTTCCCTTGTTCAAAACCCGACCTTCACTCCATCTCTCAATGTCTTATTTGATCTTCTCTCATACTCCATGCAGCATCAACCCACAACCAGCAAAACGCTTATCCTCGCTCCTTGGTCCTCCCTCATGTTCTTCCTTTCTCCCATAAATCTTCTCTGTTGTCTCTCATATCGATTAGGTCTAATATCTAAAGAAGCTCAGTTGGTTATGTTTAGAGATGAATGTTGCCCTTGTCCACATGTAATTTGAATCTTACATTGATGTGTTTGACGATGGGAGCAACTTCAATAGATCTTGCAGATCCTGTATATATTTTATGGATATGGTTACTTATCATCATTAATAGACAGCATCTTTTTCTCAAGTTTCTATCTCCTCCTTTGCTTCAATCAAAAAAATTTGGCTTCTGATTTTGGAAACAATTTAATTCCAGCTATAAGGCAAGTGCAATTATGACCAATGTTGGAGAAAAGAAAAAGGAAGCGATGGTTCTCATGGAAGCAGGGTGAAGCAAATGGTAATGTTGCTACAAAGACAGAACTTAGCCAATCTATGGATATATAATTCAAGTTCGTTAAGTGAAGCAATGTGTGGTCACTAGTCAGTAAAAAGTGTACATTATAAGCTATGGAATAATTTTGGCTCTTGTTATTTCCTAGCCTTAGCCATTCCCATGTAGGCACTTTTTTGGACTTAGACCCAGAAAAAACATGAGAGTCCCGTTCCGGCTAAAGGCACCAAAGAATAGCAAAGAAAGCACACTGCCACAACAACCAAATATCCTTACCCCCTCCAAACCCAACATACTGGGCCATCAAAAGGTGAGTAAGAGACCTTCTATGCTTGTATACAATATTAACCTAGCTAATAAAGCCCAGAGCCCATCTGCTTGACTTTTGTTTTCTAATTTCATTTCCCAGCACCTAAGCAAATAAGGAAGGTTAACAAGAGAACTACATCTTCACATGTTTTAGCCAGTTCATCGACCCCCGCCCTCATCATGACTATAGCGCACTATCACTCTACAACGAAGAGCGACCAACTGTTGGAAGCCAAAGCAACCAGGCTAGATTTGCCTCTTCCTGGCCCGTAAAATCCTCAAGGGTTTATAGTCTCCTTTCATCATTTATTTCTTCAATATACAGGCCCAGGGTTATTCAATCTAAATCCAAGATCTGAAATAATTTCCGCTTTCTTCACATGCACTGCCGATGTCCGTACTTCTGCAGATAGAGGACGACATGGAGGCTGCGTAAACCATCCACAGTGTCGAACACAGATGCCCACATCCCATAATGAATAGGATCAGCACGCGATAAGGTCCTTCTTAAACGAGTCAGAGCACTAGAAGGTTTACTCACTGTAAATCTTAAGTGAGCCCCCAACCATCAGCATGCAATAACAAAGTGACCAGTTTATATAAGAGGTAGTTAACAGATAAAAAGAAAATCTTAACAAAAATAAGAAACATCCTAACAGTCTCTTACAGCTACATAGGCAAGTATTCGTGTATCATCTCATAGCACAAACTCTAACCTTTTCCGGAAATATAGATGAGAGCTTGGTCATGGATGAAAGTGCTTGTTTCTTGGGTGGGCTGTTCAAAGCCAAGTCATCAGCAGTTGATTCACTGGGAGTGTCAGAAGCAATAGCTGATGAACTTTTGCGTTTCCGAAATAACTCCTCATTTAAATTCATTGAAACTTCACCACAAGAAATGTCCAAATCCTTGACAACTATCCCAGATTCTCTGTTGCACAAGAAGCCAGTAGTATCAGAAATACCAAAATTACAGGCCTCATAACAATTACAGATGCAGTACTTTCAGAGATCCAAGAGACTAGCTTTCTTTAAGGATTGACCAAAACTTTGTTCATGTCTGAAAATATAAATCCAACTGACAATTCAGTCCAAAAGGGAAAACATTTATTCATGCTTAATGTATATATAGCATCCATGTTACATGAAGCAACAACTGGGGGTCGAAAGGCTGTTGCCCCTCTTCACCCAGGAATGATAAAGATGCTTTCATGATCCCTCTCTTAGTTTCTATCTCCTTATTGAAGCAGGAAGAAGGAATTGGTAAGACAAAATGTTTACATTACCTACCTAAAACAGTGGAAGTAAAAAACATGGTTTCTTTTTCAATCATTGAGGTTTTTATCTGTAGAGATCTATTCTATAATTGGCAAATGTCAGATGATCAAGCTATAAATTCTCGAATATGTTAAAATGACCTATCAGAAACCAAGTAAATACCTATTCCGAGAAAAGGACAAGTGACCACACTCTCATTGCAATGCAACAGCTAAATATCAGCCACCAGTTTCTTCATAGAACCTAAATGAAGACTAGCAGGTCCTTGTCCCAAACATTGATTATTATAAAACAAGGGACCTTGTTAGACGTATAAAAAATCATGTCTTTTCCTTTCGTCCCATTCTTAGTTCCCAAACATGAATTAACAAAACACAGAAGAAAATAAGTTTTTTTCTTTTTTTATAAGAAAAAAGTTATTGTATTAATAAGCAAAAGAATTACAGACTAGGAGGACAAGAAGTCCTCAAAAAAGGAAAAGGTTACAAATCGCCCCAATGGCGTTGAGTGTGAGTGAGGGAAATTCCTCTAAAAGTCCATGCCGCCTTGGCCCAAAGAGAGGCCAAGTACACAATATGACCCCACACAAACTCCAGCGGCCTAGTAACCCCTGTGAAAATACAGGAATTACGTTCCAACCAGATGCGCCAAAGTAGGGCCATACAAGCACATCTCCTAAGCAGCTTATACTCTTTTCCCCTCCCCAAACCAACATAGCGAATCCCCAAATGCTGCAAAATATCCACAGGACAAGCAAAGCTCTCCCCCTTAATCCCCAAAAGCCGATGCCAAAGAGACCTTGCAAAATCACAATGCAAGAAAAGGTGCGAGGAAGTCTCACAATCCCGATAACACATAACACACTGATCAGGGAGAAGGGAGCAAACAGGTCGGCGCCTCTTCAACACATCATGAGTGTTTATTTTGCCCAACGCCAAAATCCAAACAAAGGCACGCAGTTTGAGGGGAACCTTAGACTTCTAGATGTAAGAGGCTAAAGGAAAGGGGGGGCATCGTGGTGGTAACCTGAGATGATGAAGGAAAGACTTACAAGAGAAGACCCCCGAAGAATCCCCATCCCACACCCGAAAATCACGAGCACTCGTGAGGAGACTAGTGTTCAAGATTATAAGTAAGGCAGTAACTTCCTCCATCTCCCAATCATGAGGGGCTCTCCGGAAGTGGAGGTCCCAAGCCCCACCATCACCCGAGAAAAAGGCAAACGATAAGCCCAAGGAAACATGGAAGCAAGGGAACTATCTCCCTTCCACATGTCCTCCCAAATTTGGACCTGAAGCCCATTACCAAAGGGAAGAAGAACCGATATACGTGGAAAATGAACATCCATGGTGCAGCGTGAGAAACAATTGAGCTACTGCTAGCGATTGGGCCCATAAGGATATACTTGGGGCAATTCAGGATCCTGGGAAATTCCTATTATTTTCCCCATAGAAGAAAATAAGTACATCCACTTTAATCCTTCAATGGTTTCACAAAATGGACAATAGGAATGAAAATATAGCACCCAAACAACAATCAGTTACTTTGGCCTGTATGGTCCAAAAGTAATGACAGCATCATCTGGATTTGAGCTACTGCTACTGTTTTCCTGTGGGATCAATCATTTATATAGCTTCACTATTGTACATCCAACTGGGGCTTTGCCAGGAATTCTTTCTCAGTTTTATAGCAGTGATTGAAATGTTGTCCTGTATACATAGCTTCTGTTTGAGGACTTTTGGCCCTTTTTTGGGAAACTCTTTCAATTCTCTTATAATTAGTATTTTCCTTAATAAGTAAGATTCCCAACGATAGAGAACAGATGCAAAAATAAACTCACAGTACTACAAAAACAAGAAACAACCCCAAAAGGCAATAAGGGGGGAAAAAAAGTCAGACATAAAGAAGCACAAAATACTTACCTGTTATGACCAAATTCACAAGAGAGGGATAGCTCTTCACAACTAAAGGAGGAAAAAGACTGATCCACCGATGCAGTTGAGGATTGAGTGGCAAGAATAGAATCCCCGTCACTATGGCTTGAAGACTGATCATAACTACACTGTGGCTCTCCCACATGAGCAACAATAGGTGAAAGAAGCAATTTAATGAAGAGACTTGGTTTGGTTCTCCCATCTTTTGATATATCCACTCTCAGATCCTTAACTTCTAAGGTTGCCTTGGGTGTCTGCAGTGTTAAGACTAGCAATTAAGACAATTATATGTATGATGCAAGACTAGTATAGATCACACAGAGCATGCTCCCAAGAAGGAATAAGAGAACCAGTAAAACCAGGAAAGCAGTAACACAGACCCCTCTCGACAACCCAAAATATCACCAATTATCAGAGAAATGTTGCAGATTGAATGCATAGTATGATAACAAGACTTAAACATAAACATACAACTAGAAATCTAGAACTATAACTGGCTAAAAAAGTTCAGTTGACCATCTACAGAAATTAAGAGCGCACATGCAAATACTAAGTTTTGCCCATAAGTGGCGGTTCCAGTAGCACAAGGTTTTGTTTTAGCATTGTGGCATTGTAGACACAATATCATCTGTAAATCACAAATGCATATGAAAGAGGATTTCAATGCAGCTGATTGTTAAGGATTCAAGGTGACTGAATAACTTCAAAATGCCCCTGTTTCTCTCAAGCCTCTGACCATGAAGAAGCCAGAAAAGTAACGTGGTCCATCACATGTTTCTCTCAAGTCAAATACACCACAAAACTGACAGAAGAGCATTCCACCCCGAAATCTTCATATGCTTCCTCCTCCAAAATCCCACAAGGCTAATCTGCTGAAAAACCAAAATAGGACACACCCAAGCCTCCCCCTTACACCAAACAACTTACTCCAAAGATAATGCAGACCCATAAACTGCAGAGAGCAGTCTCTCCACTCGCACAACATAGCAAACAAATATTTAGAGAAATTGCACAGCTTTTCCGTCCCCACTGGCACGTACCAATAATTTTTAATCTTACCCAGTGTCAAAGTCCATACAAGCACCCGCATACAGGTGCTACCTTCCACAAAAGTTTTGGCAATAGGAAACTATGGGTATTGCGATGATGCTCCCACACAGCTCAGACATGACCTACAGGGCAAAATTACTGTGGAGTCCTCCTTCCATACCTTGGAATCATCCCTATCAGAAAGTTGGGACTGTCTCCAAAATACCAAGCAATGAGACAGCTCGTGCATCTCCCAATCATGTACTGTCCTTTGCAGATTCCATGAGCTGTCTTAAGTGGAATAGAGCTCACTGACCTGAGAATCATGGAGGAGCAAGAGCTGAAACAAACTCCTTTTAGCCACTGGATGTTCCCAGATTATCAGAGGACTAGGAACGTATGTGTCAAATTTGTGAGAACAATTATAGATCATCATTGTCAACTTTTACATAGACGACCTAAAACCTTGTGGAACCATCACTTATTCAAAATTATTAGGTGGTCTAGGACCAATGGTCATTCCTCTCAAAAAGTAGATGGTTGCCAACTTTTAGATGTGTTTGGAGTGCTCCATACCTAGTATTTTTGTCAGAGGGGGGCCGTTAATCTTAAACCACTATTAATTCCTCACATTGACACTATAATTTTACAATAAAAATATAGGCCAACACAAGAATACTTAAGTGAATTTGTTCAGCTATTTTTCACGCGAAAAAGTAAAGGAAATTCTTCCTCTTCCCCTTTGTATGCATATTAAGATCAAGTTGAAGACAGAGTTGCCTAAATTAGAGGTTTGATGACTCCCCACCAACTTCCCATCAAGGTTTTCTCTATCAAATAATATGCCGGCCAAGATTGCTTTTTCTCTGATCTCCACAGCCCCCATCCCGACACCCCTTCCCAAGTCCTTATCAACCCTAACCCGAACCTGCACCCCCCATGGTCCCACATCCCTTCTCCAACCTCACCCCAACCACCAATCCACCACCTTGCACCCACACCCATCAACAACCACTATGCAAAGCGTCAGCATACTTCTGTCAGATGGCACAGCTCAGCAGCTGCCTCAGGGGCATTAGAGGGACCTCATAAATCCTCCACCACACTCTAATCTGCCACTTATTCTATTAAAGTCTGCTTATATCCTTCAAAATCAATGTTGCAACAACAAAAACCTCAGTGGACTTTGTCACCTGATGTGTGTATGTTGTGTCAAGATGCTAGAGAGACTGGGCTGCACTTGGTTTAACATTGCGATTATGCGCGTACTTTGTGGACAATGTTGTTTAATGTGGGGGGAGAGTGTTTTGTTTGCCCTAGTATTCTTCAGCACTTGCAGGGTCGTAGGATCGTCATGTAGGGATGGGGAAAGGAAAAGAGCACAAGTTGTTATGGGGGTGCACTTTTATGGCAATTCTAAGGTGCCTTTGGTTGGAGAGGAACTCTAGAATTTCAAAAGGGATGTCAAACCTCTGACTTTTTGTGGGATCGTGTGGTGTATTTGGCTTCTTTATGGGCAAAGGCGGCTGGGGCTTTTACATAAACGTCCCTGACGGATACCCAACAACTTTGGGGAGTTTTGTAATTAGATTTTCTTTGAGGACAACTTGTCCTCTAAAGTTGTAAATTTTATCTTATTAGTACAATTTTTCTTATCTTATAAAAAGTTAAAAATTAAAAAAAAAAAGAAATCATAGTGTGACAAGAAAACATGTCCTGGACATCAAGCTACAATTTAACCTTATAGTTACACAATACAAAATGAGAGATAAATAGGCAATAAACAACAGATCCTAGAATGTCTAATTGCAATGCCAACAAAAATCATAACATGTTATTACTACCATCAATAGGCAATAAACAATTGATCCTAGAATGTCTAGTTGCAATGCCAACAAAAATCATAACATGTCATTACTACCTTCAGTGACAATTCTGTCACAGAGACAGACAAGAATCTGGCAATATTGGCTATAACCATCCATTTTCCCCTGCCTGACGAGCGGGGTTTATTTGTCCTAGTCTTCTGTGTCCCCTTCGTTGTCCCTTTCTTTGACTTTGACGTCCTCAGCACAATTTCTAAGTCACATATCAATAATTGTAGCTTCGGATCCCTTGAGAAAAAACCAGCCCCAAGTTTGACCAAGGACTGACGTAAGCTGACTCTGATTTCACCAACAGACACTGATTCAACAGAACCCTGTGAGTAGTTAAAGTCATAAGAACTTACATCAATAAGACAGTAGGTCGAATGAAATGAAAACATATGGAATAATATATAAGGCTCATGTCATGCTAATATTAAGGATCGAAGCAGATGCAATCTCTTGCCTCGTACTATTGTCCTACAACTCATTCCCCACTAGCTCAAGAAGAAAAAATTCAATGTGTCTTTCAATTTCAAAACTCTAATATGAAGAGCTGCACTCTGCAAATTTTTTAAAGTATACGGAAAGCTGTTCTTGAGCAAAAGCAAAATATTTGCTACCTTACTTTCAAGTACATTGACCCGAAACCAGCAACAATGATAACATGTTCTCTGCTTTGACAATGCAGACACAAAAGTGAAAATCAAAGCAATATTATGCCGCCAATACCTTGTTAAATTTCACCACCACATCCCTTAAACATTTCCATCCTCCAACTCGAAATCCAACAGATGCCCCAACAACACGACTCAAGGCCCAAGCTAGCAATCTTGCCACAAATCTAGAAGTCAAACAAGAAAAGATTATTAATAATATGGGAAAATATATATAAGTATATGGAGTACTATAAGGAATAAAACTTATATAGTGGAACATTTTGTTAAGAAACCAAGTTGTGCAGAGTGACGAGTCCTTGTAAGTTTGGGACTCCTCGGGGACTTACTCCTCCCCCACAGTGTCCATCCCCCTTGCCAATTTCATTTTAAAGTATAAGGTTTCTCTGAAGATACGAGGTTTTAATTGGACAATGGTGCAACAGAGGAAACCTAGTTGGTTTATCTATCGATGTGCTAATTGTGAGACATGTCTGCATTGTGACTGTGCACAAACTTTTTGGAGGCCGCTTCTTGGTGTTAGGAGAGAGTGCTTTGAATGTTCATAATTCTTCTGCTGTATGGCTGATTAATAAAACTTTCTCTTATCTAAAAATAGAACCATGAGTCCTCCAAATTTAGATGCTAAAGAAAGAGCTTGACAGTCACATTATACAAAAGACATGGTCAATCCCCACAAAGGCATCAGAAGCATGAGACCGAAGAAAATCTGGGGAAGACCACTCTCTCCCACAAGGAGTTACAATCTTAGCTATTAGGGAGTGTTCATTTCAACTGACAAGAACTAAATGAATAGTATTATATGAGAAAAAAAGTAAGTTACAGCTTAGAGAACTAAATGCAGATTGGGTAAGATGAAATGAACACACTCCTTATTCTCAAATGTTATGTCATATGTGTCCAACCACAACATTTACATATGGTCAAGCAAGCATATTTCCAGAATTTTTTCATATGAACGAAATTTAATCAACTGAATTAATTCTACAAATAATTCACTTGCATGTTCCTCCTATGTGGGTCTACCTACTCCAACTCTATGCAGATATCTCATCAAAAGTCCTGTCTTTTTGGGTTGAAAAAGTGTGCAATACCTCCACTATTTTGAATGCCATGACACAGTCACCTAGTAGTATCATTCCTTTGACCTTCTATAGAGAAAATACATACTCGATTTTATTTTTAATTTATTTTTTGCGCGGTGATCAAAAATTTATTTGTCAAATGGGAAAGTCAATCCAATACAGAGGTCAATAAGATCATCCCAATTCGCAAAATACAAACCATAAACCTACATTTGCACTATAAACTTCAGCTAAATACAAGAATTGTCAAAATGTGAACATAATCATAAATCCCTAACACTGATCACCACAATCACAAGCTGATCCAAGCCAAATAAAACCGAAAAAAGAGGAAACAAGAGAGACTTACATGAAGATGACCCATAGAATGATGGAGACAAACAAGAATCGAAACAAAAACTTCGCCGGCGATGCCGCCATTGCCGAGAATAGTTGGCCGTCAAAATCCTACAAAATCCCGCCCATTAAAACGCCTTTAATTAAACCTCAACAACAAACGAAAATCTCATGATCAAGAAGGAGCATGGCATCATCAATGGCGTCAAAACTGCGACGAGAATCAGGGGAAAATGCCCTAGAAGAGAAATCGAGCATGATAGGAAATGGGAAATTGTGGTCCAAAAAAGATGGTGTATGAGGCGCGAAGATCGATGCAATTAGTTAGTCCTATAAAGGAATGAGAGAGAGAGAGAGAGAGAGAGAGAGAGAGAGAGAGAGAGAGAGAGTGGAGAGGGAGAGGAGAGAGAGTGGGGTTGTGAATTCTGGAATTGTGATCCGTGATGTGCTCTGGAGAGAGAAAGAGAGAGGGGAAGGAGAGGAGAGGAGAGGGACTGGGGGAAGTGAACATAGTTTGTTTNTTTCCTTTTGTTAAGGGGGGTGTGTTTGGGATTGGGGGCAATGGGGAGGACGTGCGTGGTAGTGTGGATGGGAAAGAGTAGATGACGAAAGTGTCCCTAGGTTTGGTGGGGTAGTTGCTTCAAAAATTGAGCTCCGGATGACGGTTCTTTTTGTACAATCCGTCTTTTATCAGGCTGCCTGATATATCAGATAATTAAGTATTGGGCAAACAAAAAAAATAATACTTCTTCCGTACTTTTCAAATGTTTACAAACCACCAAAAATTAAGTACCTCTTAAATGTTTATAAACCAAATTTTACACACACTCATCTTCATAATTAAACTACTGTTAATCAACTTTAAAATAAAATGATTTTTAATTCTCTTCTTTTTCACTCTCTATCCACCATCAACCATTCTTATGAATTTTTTCATTTAAAATCTCTCTCTCTCAACCCACAATAAAATATCATTGTCAAACACTCCTCTCTCATTGTAAATTTGTTAAACCATTAGGGGCATTATTGGAAACAAAGCCACCCTATTTTGTTGTTTTAATTTTCGTGCCCAAATGATTTGTAAACGTTTAAAAAGTATGAAGGGAGTACTATATAAGCAAAAGAAAGTACTGTAATGTATTGGGTGGAAAAAAAAGTAACACAAGTTTTTTCAATTGTCAGTACTAATTTTGGCTTATCAGTGCCATTTTATAAACTAGCAGTACAGTCTGTCTGACATATCAGGCAGCCTGATATAATATTTTGTACTTTTTGTAATTACTCATTAATAATTATTTGGAATTATAATTTTTGTTTTTAGTGTCGACAATAAAATGTATCTTCACCAAGGAGAGGGTTCGGTTGCGTGGTGTGTTGATTGTTTGTAGAAAAATAGATAGTCACTTTGGAAAGGCTATAACCATACTGGTCGCATTAATACTGAGTATGGTGCGGAATTTTGCAAATAAAATGGCAATGAAAGTGGCGGCATAAAAAAGAAGATATAAGCTATAAAAATATAGGCAAAGTCAGCTATCACCCTATACTCACACACGCATGTAAAGCTGAATTTGTGCAAGTATAGCAGCAGCTTATGTCTTCACTCCCTGGAATACCCATATATTTTATTGGCAATTAAATAATAGCGAGGATTATTTAGTTAAGTTGAATTTTATCAAAGTGATCTACCAACATTCTGGTGGTGCTGGCAGAGGGTTACCAACGAGGGATGGGGCAAGCGGTGAGATGAAGCAAATCGAAATGTAAATTGTAAACTAAAGGTGGCTACGGCAAGGGAAAGGAGGCAGCAATGTTGCTGGGTCAAAGGGCAGTTGGGACACGTGATGACGCTGACATTGACAATAGGGGTGAAGACGCCAAGTTGATAGTAGTAATGGTTGGAATGTGGGAGTGAGGAGAGAGAACTTTTTAAAAAAAAAATATTGGTAAGAATAATAATTAGGGCACCTCATTCAAGGAGGATCCTAATTGGAGAACTGTAGTAATGTTCACCCAACCTCTGGACTCAGAAAAGTGCCCATTAACTTAGGTCAAGTGACATAATTCATTTAAAGGCCCCTAAAACGGAACAAACCCAAGAATGGCAAAAGGTAAGGAGCCCTTAGGGCCCTCGACCATGAGCTACTAACCATCCTACCTAACTAACAATGAAAAAAGGAAAAGTTGAACAAAAAACTAAGATAAATACAACTTCCAAGCCACGTGGTCGTAGACCCCAAAGTATACAAAGCTACAAACAAAGAGAGAGCCATGTGGCCACGTGATCGTAGAACCAAAAACATACAAAGCTACAAACAAAAACAGAGCCATGTGGCTAACAAGTCAAAAAGAGTAACCATCTCTGGCAGTGAACTTGAGGTGTTGCTGAGGCAGTGGCTAAGCAGCATGGATATGTGGCTTGTAGGCTAATTTTCATCAATCCATCACTCTGGTGTCCTAATGGTGGCAAGTACATAGCAATTGACAAGATGCTTGTCCTAAGTTTGGTGTTCTTGTGTCAATGACGCTTCTTGGTATTAGCTCCGGTATAACAACTCCAAGTCTATCTACACATCCAACTTTGTTGTTAGTGGGCATGTTCTTTGATATTTTTTTGCAACATAGCTCTATGTTTCCATCATAGTTGTAGAATATCAAAGAAAATTATGTGCTTTTGTGGATGAAGGGAAATCATGAGTGGTGAGGGGCCAACTAGAGGAAGAGACAAGCATGAAAGACTATCCTTCACAAATGAAAGTCAATCGATCATTAACAAAAACTTCAGAGAATGTGCTATCACAAAATGTACCAAATTTTGACCCTTGGACAGTAACAATGCACAGCTAATTAGTCCCAAAATGGGTTGAATTGGATCATCCCAAGCAAAAAAGGGGGTAAGGGAAGCAAGGGTATTTCTCTCCTTTCTTCTTGAGAAGAGAGCACCCTGTCATGGGACGTCACTTTTCAAATATCGTGACCGGAAATCGCATACGTTGAGGACGTTAAAAATTTGATGGGAGTCATGAAAGATTCTATAGAACCTATATGGTGGAGGACATTCTAGAGTATTCTTTAAAATGAGGTTTTAGAAGATTCTCGGAAGATCTAGAAAGCCCTTGAAGGTTCCAAAAAGTTCTAGAAGGCTCTATAAATTTCTAGAAGGATATCTAAAAAGTTCTTGAAAATTCTAGATTTATCTGAAAGTTTCTAGAATAGTGTAGAGAGAAGTTTAGAAGGGTGTAAAAGAGTCTAAAAGTGTTTAGAAGGTTCTTAGAGTTTATTGGAGTCTTGTGGAAGATTCTAGATGGCAGTCTAGAATGTTCTCTATCTTGTATGTTGTAGAATTCTCTAGAAATTTAGGGAGTTTTGTAAGGGGGATGGTGAGCCTATAAATAGAGGTGACCTCCCTCATTTGTGCATCATCAAATCGATCATCAAATCATCTATCCACACTAGTAAACACCATTACCAAGTACTTAGTGAAGTATATTTGAGTTTCTACAACTCTTGGCTTTCTAACTAAGTGCCAGAACCTCCTATAGTTACTTAGTGAACTAATTAGATTTGGTGGTTGTCATAAAGATGATTTATTAATTTCTTCATCCAATCACACACTTACTTACTGCTATTTTCGAACCTCCTATAATAGTTTTTCGTTTCTTTCTATAGTATAATTCTACAATTGCTCCCCATGTGTTTGTTTCAATCAAGTTAACCACTTAAAAGTAAGAAACCAATTTTGAGGATAGAATTATTCAATAGAAATAACCAAACGTGAAAGAGCCCTAAAAGGTAGTTGAATATCTGTTTCGAATTAAAAGTAGAAAGTTGTTTATATTTCTTTGTTGAATTATTAAAACACCCTAATGGAAAATTTATGTTAGTCACCAGTGATATGTACCATACTTCACACTCTTAAATCAAGTCACATGGCTAGGATTAGTTTTATAAATCTCTTGCATCAACCTAGCTTTTCATAAATTACTTGTTTGTTAGCAAACTTTTCAACCTTCTATTATTATGGCTTTGTCAATTTCAAGTGAATGAATTTTGTGAGAGGAAACTAAGTTGCAAGGTTGAAATGAACTAAATGCAAAATGGTAACGACGAAAAAAATAGGGTCTTATCTCTCACCGTAACAATGAAGGTTTTTTTTATTGTTGTCGAGTGGACTGTATAAATGAGAACAAAGGGTATGATTCTCCTAACCCCAATAGCAGAGAAAGGATGAGAGAGTAATGTTGTTTGATGATTGGTGTTTTGGATGTTTCATTACCGATTCATCTCAAAATGAGACGAATAAGATGTCAGGGTGTCAACGAAGTAGCTATTACCATATTTTAGTATTGTACTGTAATTGTTTGCTGACTTCTCTTTTCATGGTTCATGTTTCTATTTGAGCACTCTGTTAATTTTGATGATGTTAAGTTATGGGTGCTTCTTTTTGCCATCACAGACCCATAATGCTGTCTTTTAAAAACAACATTTCATTGCTTCTTGATCTTGATCTAACAAAGTGCTTCTTTCTTTGCAAAGGAAGTTTTGAGGAACATATTAAGATTATGGGAGCAACTGATGTTTTTCGAAGGAAATGAATTTGTGGCTTCTTGTCGGAAGGGGAAAGCACTTGTTTCTGTTTCCTTTTCATTCCATTTTTAATGCAGTATCACTGCTTGTTTGTATTGCTCATACATTTAATTATGCAGTAGAAACTTACAAATGTAGTTAAAAGTTTTTGTATTGTAATTTTTGCCCGCATAAAAGATGTGTGCAGATTTGCCTTTCAAGCTTCTTTTTTGGCACTCTTTATCTAGTAATGTAAAACACCATGCTTTGGTGGACTATTCATAAGAGTAACCGGCTAACTGCCCATTGAGTTAGGCTTGCCAGCCACCCATGCATTCAAACAAAATATTCATGCCAAACCTAGTATGTGTTTTTCAGCCTAAACCTGTATTTGAACAAATTTAGGCATCGTTTGGTTCGCGTTTACCAGATACCTGGAATGGTTTCAGAATCCAAAAGTCATTTATGTTGTTTGATTGCACAAAATGGGCCTCCAAACCGATAGTCGATACCCCTCCTAATCCCCCCCCCCCCAAGAATCGATTTTTGAAACCCCCACCCCCTCTAGTTTCCATCTCTGGTTTCTACCCTCCACCGTCGCCATACTTTATCATTTGCTAGCACCATATTCATCAGCCTACCGAACCTCCAAATTACAGATTCAAAAAAAAAAAAAAATTGCAGATATGTTTAGATGATGGGGAGTTTGTGTTCATTGTCGTCATTCTAAAGTTGGGTTTTATGAGAGAGATGAGAAAGGATGAGAGAGAAAGTGGTAATGTGGTATGGGAGACTAAAGTTGTTGCTTGTAAGGTGGAGAGAGAACAAAGGGAGAATGAGGAATAAAACAGATGAGAGAAAAAAAATGAATTTGACTTGCTATTGAAATTGAACCAAACATCAACTACGTGGTAAGGGTTTTTTAAACCCAAACCACCTGGTTTGATTCCTGATTCTAAACATAGACCACAAAATGAACCAAATGGGACCTTAATTTATTAACTGTTTTAAGAATTTTGAAGGGTGAAGGTTTTGTGATATAATCCTATTACGTTATAACTTATACATATGTGCATGTTGTTTGTCTGTGAAAGGTGGCTTGCAAATTCATATAATATCATGTTTGACCTCATAGAAAATGCTATAAATCTTAAAGGAGATTTTTTTTCCCCCATTGCAAATCACTAATGCAAAATTTCTCTTTTATAAACCCTTTCCTCCCAATGTTATAAAACTCCAAATACTTTTGTTATGGTGTCCGGTATGGAAATGCATCATTCTATAAACTGGTTTGTGTAGACAACTTCGTTTATATAGATTTGAGGTTTATAGATTTATCACCATGGGTATGCAAAAACCTCCCATTATAGGTGTTACTGATTTATTTATTTCTTAAATTTATCTGTCTTTAAGACATAGAACGATAGTAATCTAATCTTTTTATTATTTGGTAGCAACAACAAATTATACTGCGAATACGCATTTGGATGATAGAGTACTACATAACATCAACCAATCCAACATAATCTGAGTGAAGTGACAACTTTCCAAAAAAACTTAGTATACTATATGTCCACTTTGATGTGATGTGACAACATGAGAAAAACAAACATTTACTCTCCTGGATCTGGATGCTTGAAAAGTTAAAAGAGAAATAGACGACTTACAAGTTACAATCACGTTTTGTGAGTAATCATCACGATTGAATCACGATGTAGGCCACAAGTCCACACAATTGTTTATTTGATTTTTTAACGCCACTAAATGTAGTGCTTTCACTTTTGGATCACCGATTACTTTAGGATTTTTTTCCGTTTTCTTTCCTTCTTTTTTTGAATTTTAAAAGATAAAAAGTCGAGTACTTAAGCAATAACAAAATTTTAAGCAACTTGATCTACACGTAACTCTACTAAGATGATGAATAAGTAAAAACAGGAGCTCTCCACTAAAAATAAGAGTTACTCACTTAAAGTTGTTTTAAATCGTGTTTGGCAAACCCTCAAATGGTTCATATGACGAATCATGTCCAGACAAAACATACGCAAGCAACAAAGTTGTTTTAATACACGTTTTGGTATTTGGCATCCCTCAAAAAAAGGAGTTTTTAATTCCTACTCCATTTTTGCTATGCTAGATGACTTCGTTAGTTCAACAACTGGAGGTAAAGTTTCTCATAAGTAAAGCTTTATTTGGCATCGCCATTTTGCTAATAGTTAGGGTGGTAAACGTGTTAAAACAAGCTTGGTTGAATATCTTGTGTTCATACTCGTTTCAGATTGATGCTGTTCCATGTTAGATGAGAGAAATATTTGTTTTAAGCCATAATTTTTGTACTTTAAAACAGCAAAATTGACTCGTGTATGAAGATTTATTAATTGTCCACTACCAATGATTATTGAATTTTATTTTTCTTATATTCAAATTTATACTACACAGAAACCAAAATTACAATTGGCAATCATTTTCATTACATATTTCGAAGTGGCTAGGAGAAAAGCATTAAATCTTCCTTTTAATTTGAGAGTCAAGACCTAACTCTAAAGTCTAAACACTTAGAGCCCAAAAAAAGAAAAAAGAAAAAGAAAAAAAGGCACAAGGCCCTAAGCTAATGGAGGTGTATTGTTAAGTTTAAGAAACAAGTAGCCTTCCAAATAAACCAACTAAAATAAATACAGAAGTAAAGCATTGAGCATCGCTACCTATCGTGGAGTGATCTCTTGCCCCTCCAGAGTTAGTGACACTCTCTTTCATTTTTCTCTATCCAATTACCATTTCTATAAAAATAAAGAAGCAAGTTTTAAAGATAGATAAAAAAATGAATTGGTATTCCTCAAGATCACCCAAACTATTTTTGGATTTCCCTACCTAGAAAACCAATAGATAGTCTAAAATCCAAAACACAGGAAGAAGATACCAAAATGAGGCAATTAGAGTGTGGATCAAACCCAAATGTGGAAGAAATTAGAAATTGCTTTGATTTGGAAAAAACGCAAGTTGGATAAAGAATTTGAGATGCCACTTGCCATACATCCATACCACGTATATCAAGTTGCCCAAATGCTGCTATGTCCAAATAATAAACCTATAGCACTTGCCCACAGAGACTCATTCACAATTCACAATCACCAGGCATGCATGATTGGCATGCGTGTCCATACATCAACGGTGCCACAAACCTTTTTTATGATTCTTTTTCTAATTACTACTCCACACAACAAAGGTGGCCGGCCACCAAGCTATTCTCATTCCATTCCATTCAATATATAATGGCGGCCAACTACCACACATTCATACCAAGAGGCGTTTAATTTGGTTTAACTTATACACCGTGTCACTGGTTCAAAGTTACTGAAGAGCACTTACATGAAATTATTTATTTGTTGAATACCCTGTGCCTTACCCTTTAGCCACACCCAAGGAAAAAGAAAGAAATTCTTTACAGACAACAACCAAAAAAAAAAAAAAAAAAAAAAAAAAAAAACCCTACCAAGTATTCACAATCATAAGCACGTAAGAATCTAAACTAAATTAGCAAAAAGTGGTAGAAATATATAAGTACAAGCCAAACAAGAATCAAACAAAAGCCCTACTTTTCATCCACCCATCAACCCCACCACCCAAATTAGCACCTTTGACAAATTATATGGGCTAGTAATCTTAAGCAAATAACCAGTACAACTAACCACAACCAACATTTAACAATTTGAGCCATTTTTCAAGAAACCACATGCAAAGAGAGAAGTCAAACTGTTATAGATCGACCAAGCAGCAAAGGCACAATAACTCAGCTCAATAACTCCAAAATTGGGATAGATGGAATATCACCAAAAGAAACTTCATCTTTGATCCCTGAAACCCTCATCTCCATTAAAAAAGAACACCATAATTGGGCAAAAGTCAACGAGAAAAAGGCACCAATCAATTAGGGCTGAAATTAATGAGACAAAAAGGATCTAATTAAACAATTGAATTAACCGACCAATAATAGAAATATTGAAATTACATTTAGAAAAAATATTGCTCTTGAAATGAAAATCAAGCCAAAAAAGCGATACCGATTGTTTTGTTTGTTTGCCAAAATATGCTCATGCATTTAATGCTGACCTTTCCCTAAATGTCATTTCCAATTGTATCTTCATCAGTCCTTGAAAGTACTTATTGTGATGTGACAATTTCATGGGAGATTCTTTTCCATTTGATTTGATGTCGACCCTATTTCTCCAAGTACACACTACTACTCCTAATTTGCATAATTTCATCCCATTTAGCAAAGAATTACTGTAAGATAATAATGAAGCAATAAACAGATTAAAAGAACTCGTAATCGATGAAACTTCAGATTAACAATTTTATATTCTCTTGCTAAAACCATATATCATCACAAACTTCTCTGTATTTTGTATTTATTCTATTTAGGCAATTCAACATTCGAATTTACCAACAAAAACGTAAAAAAGAAAAAAAATGCAGCAACAGTAAACAATTAGGCCCTAGCCTTAGGCTAATCGTGGTTCGTACGTACTCATCATCAGTTAGCAATTGATCAGAGACAAATATGGAAAAAGAGATCGAGTTCAACAAATTACGCCGACGTTTTAGGAGTGGTCATCATCTTACGAAACTCCTCAAAGCTGACATTGCCATCGCCATTCGCATCAACACTCTGGATCATCCTGGTACAATCCTGAACCGAGCACCTCTCACCGAGTCGACTCAGCACGAGATGCAACTCGGAGGCCGAAATCAGTCCATTCTTGTCCTGATCGTACATCTCGAACGCATCGCGAAGCTCCTTTGCGCCGGTCTCATCATCGTCGACCTTGCGGCTGCAGAACTCGGCGAACTCGTCGAGGTTGACGAAGCCGTCCTTGTCGGAGTCCATCTCCTCCATCATCCGCGCCACCTCCTCCGGCGAGGTGTCGGATCCGAGCGCCGTCAGGACTCCGGCGAGCTCGTTGCCGGAGATCATGCCGTCGCCGTTGGTGTCGAAGCGGTCGAAGACTTTCTTGACCTCGGTCATGTCGGAGAGGTAGACGGACGGGCGCGATCTGGAGCTGCCATGGCTTTGGCTTTGGCTGTGGTTGCTGTTGTTGTTGGACGCCATTGTTGGAGGTTGAAGATCTAGAGAGAAAATGCGGGAGAGAGAGAGAGAGAGAGAGAGAGATTTGGGGATTTGAGAGGAGATTTGGAGGATTTTGAGGAGAGAGAATGGTGTTGGTGGAAAATGGAGGAGAGAGAATCCCGAGAAAGGGGAAATGAGGGGGGTATTTAATTGTCTGGGGGAGATTGTCTGGGGGAGATACAAATAGACGCGTGGCAATAAATACGGGATGAACGCGGTTTTAATTTTTAGTGCCAAGGCATTACTATGAAGGTTCTTCTTCTTCCTTTCCTCGTCAATTACTCCCTCCATTTCAATAAAATCTTGATGCTCAAATTTTTCAAAGTCAAAGTTTAGTATATGAAGAATTATAATAATTTTTAAAGTAAAAATAACATTTTTGGATTCATCTTAAATAGTATTTTCAAAATATCAAATTTTTATAAATATTCGAGTTTATATAAATACAATTATTCATGGTCAAAGTGTCGTCTTGAAAATCGTGCAAAGTCAGAGTATCAAGATTTTAGTGAAACGGAGGGAGTACTACATAATAATGGAGTAATTCCTTTTTTTTTTCTTATTGAGTATTGTTTTGATTTTTTGGGAGAAAAGTCATTTGTTTTTCTTAATGAGAAAGTCATTAAAGGTGTAATGAATTTAATTAATTTTGGGCATATGGGGTGGGGGTATTGAAGGATATGTAATAAAGTTACATTTTGACTAGGATTGATTGCTAATTAAGTATGAAGGTTATGTAATGGTATAGAAAATTAAGTACGAAGGTGACCGACCTATGGTAAGGGTACTATTAAGATTGTTTCAATCTAACAATTTTGTCCTTTTGAGTTTTGAGGGAGTATTTGGTCCTTTTGAAGGGAGTCTATTTATTGTCTTTTTCTAATATCCTCAACACAACTCTTGGTAAAAGTATTTCCGCTTATTGATGTTTATGAGTCGGTCGTAGTTTTGGCTTAGTTTCTAGAATAATGAGTTTCTCCTCTACAAATCTTTCATATACTCTCTCTATCCATCTCAAATGTTGTCAAACCACCCAAAATGTTTGTCCATCTCAACTGTTGTCAAAACAATTCTTACCCACTTACTTCTCCATATTACCCCTCCACTATCTACCAAATATAATTTAAAATTGTCCACTCAACTCTCTCTCTAATATAAAAATTATAAACCAAACCCCACTCACAATATAAAACTAATACATTATTAAGGGTAATAAGGAAAAATCAACCCTTACAATTGTTTCTTAGAATCCGCACCATAATTGGTTTGACAACATTTGAAATGGACGGAGTGAGTATTTCTTTTCCCTCATTCACTTTGGAAGTCTAAAACAGAGCTTCTTCTTCTAACCCATTTTACTTTCTTAGAAACTATTGAAAGATGAGGAAGTGAAGAAAGAGGGAGAGGAGAATAGAGATTTGTGAACAAGAGAAACTAAAAATGGTAGAAACTAGGTCAAACCGCACCTTAGTTTTATGTAGGTTTTTAAGAGGGTTGATTCATGGTATAGAACTGGCTCGTTAGGTGATGGATCGTATTAGGCTGGGTCGACGATTTTAATTGGCTGAATTGTGCATGGTCCCATTATGGTCCTCAGTTGGGTCTATTATGGTCTTTGTTTGGTTATGGTCCTAAGTTAGATCAGTTTTAGTCATGGGTTGGATTGGTCATAGACTCATAGTCATGGGTTAGTTAATCCTCCACTTCTCTCTTCATTTCTCCTTCGACATTGAAACAATGGATCTTAAACAGTGAAATGGGCCAAATAGTCTCGGTTGTGGGCTAGTTCATGTGCCAGGTTGTGAGTCTATGCTTGAATGATCCATCTGGATCAGTTATGAATGATCCATCTGGATCGGATATGAATGATCTATATGTTTTTTTTTTTGTTTTTTTTTTTCTAGAGAATTAGCACAAACACACTTAAGAAACGAATTAGGTTGGTTACTATGAACTCCAAAACGGGCTAGTCAAGTTGGGTCGAGCCTGAACCGGCCCATTGACCATTTACCATTATAGGAATAGTAGCCTTTAACTAGGCTCTTTGATAGGTTTTGTCATAGAGGCGGATTTTGTAAAGTCTTATTGATGTTCATGTACCCGGATAGATAAAACAAATCTCTTCACAATTGTCAAGTTTTGAGCTAAAGTTCTTATTCTTATAGTGTCTAGAATTGCATATAGTAAACAAGAGGTAACAATGGCTAAAATTCTTACACTTTCGACAACAAGGGAACAATCTTACTTTCATTCATGTGATAAATCATCTATGTAATATATCAAATCAAAACCCTATTTTGAGACTCCAAATTTCATTGGACAAAACAATCCCTCACTTTTAAACATTTCCCAACAAAGTCATTGAATTCTCTAGGGACATCTTTGTCC
>BSSO01001685.1:0-22329 GCA_030267885.1 Mesembryanthemum crystallinum | reverse complement strand
TCACTTGAACTAAATCAATAATCATTGGAGGGTTAATTATTTGTAAGGATATGTCGTAGTAGTGGTGTAACCTAGTCCCGGATTCCTTATCTCATTGATTCCAGTTAGTTTTGTTAAATGTCTTTAGACAATTGATAGTGAAAAATCCTTGTTCGACCGACCTAGCTAACGTCCACTAGAGAATGTTAGTACTTGATCCCGCTTCCCTGTGTTCGACCCGTTGGTGCAACGATACCGTGCGCTTGCGGTTAATTAAAACTCCTAACACCTAGCAGCACCTGCAAGTCCTGCATACTTTGACAAGGCAGAAAAGGCTGCATCCGCATTTAATTTGACCCAATTACATGGAGGTGGGTTCCAACCAACATGGATAACAATTTTTGTTTGGAGTGGAGTGATGGGGTTGTGCCATAGGTTGAATTCTCATGATTTGAACCAAGTGTATTTGAGAACTATTTGGAGGAGGAATGAGGTTGCTCTCAATATTGTGTTTGTTTCTCGTGGTCCATATATCCCAGATAGAGAAGGCAAAAAGAATGGACCAGGGCATTAAACCATGCATATCTTTTGGAGGTTATCTTTGAGTCAATGTGCTCTAGTGGTGGTAAAGAAAGTGTCAGGTTGATTAAACTTATCCCATATTTATTTACTAAAAACACAGTTTCTTAAAACATGAAGAGAATTTTTCTCAAAACCATTACATAACTTGTAACACATGTTAGTAGACTACATTACATGGATTTATAGATCTTGTTAGTGGTGACATAATAGTGGAGGAGAATTGGAGAATCATTTTTTTTGTCACATCTATAGACAATAAGTTTGTAGGATAATTGAGTAATACTTTTCACAACAAAAGAGAAAACAAGATTTAATAAATTTTTAGCCAAGGGATATACTAAATGCAAAGGAGTGCTATTTTTCAAATAGAAAATGTCGCAATTAGAGCAAAAAGATCCTTTCTCAAAAGAGGACACCTCTTTAAGTGGAAATTAAGCCACACAACTCAAAATTGTGGTCCTAATAATAACACACAAGCAACACATCTAATAAGTGGTGGACACAAGTGGCGTAGTGGAGAATGGAGGGTCGACTCATAAGTTCTTAAAATCTTTTCTGAAAATGTAGTAATCTTTAATGAAATAGCTAGATTTATATAATTACAGCATTATTTGATTCTAACATGCATTATTAGAACTTTTTTTGCTAATGTTGTTTGTAGATCAATGAATTAAGACAAACATTATATTGAATTTTTTTTATTTTTTTTTATTTTTTAAGATCTTCTATAAACCACATGTTTAAACACTAGGTAGCAACTACATGTATAAAAGCAAATTATGCGCCATGCCTGGTTGTTTTGCAACAGGAGACCCCATTTCCCATGTGCAGAGCCGGCCCTTGGGGAGGGCAACCAGGGCGGGTGCCCAGGGCCCAACACCCAGGGGGCCCAATGGTTCAGTGAGTTGTTGCTATGTCGCTTACTTTACTATGATTTTTTATTTTTTTCCTCCAAAACTGAAAATTGAAAATCAACTGGTTTTAGTTTAAAAGAAATGACAAATGAAAACTTACAATCATTTCAAACTAGGACTTTGCTTTTAGAGACCCATTGTATTTATTTCGTCTTAGGGCCTATAAAAAGCTAGGGACGGCCCTGCCCATGTGATGAAACTTTTGGTGTTATGTCTGCTTCATTGCCACACCACAACCTAAGATGTGATATTATTTCATGTCTTTCTTTTTTTTTTTCCTCAATATACCATCACGTGCATAATGGTAATGTTTCGTCTGATTTTTTTCTGAAGATGTTAGGGTGTGGTTTTTTGATTTTTTTTTTTTTTTTTTTTTTTGAGGGGGTATGTGTGGAAATGAGGAACTACATTTCTCATTGGACGTGGCTAAAGGGTATTTCCTAACGCATGGTCTCGGATATTCCACGAATAAATTCGTGTAGGTGTTTCCAGAAGACTTGGACCCGTGACCTGATGTATAAGATAGAGTTTGTTTACCAGTGCAGCAAACACCTGTTGAGTGTTAAGGTGTGAAATTATAGCCAACTTTTGATCATAGGATGTCAAATGACAGTGTCGAGCTCGACAAGAACTGGACATACGAATCCAAACAGTCCTTTGCTACTGTATAAACAAGTGTGAATTAACTACCACAATATGTAGCCTAAACTGAGGATTTTGAGGATTGTCAATTCTTCTGAGATATTGCCGAGATTATGTTGGGTCCCAAGAGTAGAGCTTAACAAACGTTGGACCTAAAACTATCAAATTCATGACAGCTAATTCATTTGAGATATATGGAAACTATTTACATATGGTAACAATATATAATTTTTTTTTTTAACAATATATTTGATATCACAAGTTAGTTTATCATTCTTTACAAACGGTCAGGACTCAAACTCATGACCTTTGGTCGATGAAGTTTTGATACCATATGAAGTAATCAACTCAACTAAAAGTTTAAACTCATAATTGCATGCCCATTCAATAATTTATTATCTCTCCTAATAAATAGTAATTTGCAAGAGAATAAAGTGAATGGCCATGAACTGTACGGCCTAATAAATAGTAATTTGTATTCAATTATTTAATTCTTATTTCTGATCATATTCATATGTATCGTGTAATTGATTTAGGCTCCACAAGAGATAACACTAAATAGTGGTTAATTAGGCCAAGGGTCGATGATGAATGAGACATCATTTGCCCGCTTTAAGAACATGGAATAAAGGCATAATTGATCCTCTATGTGACATTCATGTATGTGACTTGTGTGTGGTACCAAATGGGGAGATGGTGATTTGGGAAGTGCCCGACATATACGAGTATGTATGGTGCGACATATACGAGTATATATGGTGCGATTTAATGCTGGTTAAGTGGTAGCTTTCAACCATTACTAATAGTGCAGTAATTACTATTCCTATTTGATCCTATATATATTGATGAAATGCTCGTTCATAACGTTTTTTTGGAAAATGGTTAAAATTTTATTCCATCTTCTAAGGGATCCCAGTGTATGACCCTCAAAAAATCAGTTATATATTTAAAGAAATCAATGTGATTTCCTTATACAAAAAATCGAAAGATATTACACATATGCATCTTCATTACTAATGACATACATTCTAATACATGACCAGTACACAATCTGATTGAAAATCTGCTTTTCTGCTCTTGTTGTGCCTTGGAATATCCTTCTATTACTTTCTGCCCAAATTTCATAAATTGTAGCTGCAAATGTTGCCCTTTTCACCCTGGGTTGGTGCTTCTTCACTCTAATATGTTGCTTGAACCATCTAATCTTATGACCCAGGCTTAGAGGTGCTCTACGGATGCCACTCCAGTGCATATGTGCTAGGTTTTATCTGAACTATTTATAATATGACATTAAATATCTTCATTTACATTTTGATTCAATTTTTAATAATGTTATATCAAAAAACGTTCAAAGTAAATTAAACGAAGACCTATCAAATTCACTTGCTAAGCAATTGTTGTTCAAATAGAAGAATAACTCACCCAATTTTTTTTTCCTGAAAAGACATCTAAGTTTATAAGTTTACCAAATCGTAAAGTAGATTACCAATTCTAATAAAAAAATTAACCAATTCTAATAGGCAAAAAATCCACTTCCAATAGGCATGTTTTTTTTTTGGTTTCATTCACGCCTAATTAAATAAGATTATAAACGTGAGTGAAATTTCATTTTCAACCAATGCATTATGTGAAGCAAAATTTCACATTAAAGCAAATAAACACAAAAGTTCAAGAAAAAAAATGTTATGCAAATGAACTCATAAAAAAAAGAAAGAAAAAGAAAAATATAATAATGATAATATAATAATCAACTTATCACAGTTCTAATTCGTGCATCGAACGGGTACAAACTAGTTACATTAAAAAGATTAAAGAATTAACTGTATAAGTATTGTTAATAAGACTTGATTATTAAATAATGTGATCCTACCACCAGAGTAAATAAACGCTCACTTGCCAAAGTGGAAGGGCGAGGGTCCGAGTACAATGCTATCACAATTGATGATCTCACATCATCCTCTTTGCCTTGGGTCTCAGATGATGGGTTCACTGTTGTTTAATTCATATTGTCTTACTATTAATTAGAAGTATCAAATGGGTTGACCCAATGGGTTTCGTATTGGGCTATCTCGGGTTAAATTTGAGGTCAAATTTAATTATATTAACTCGGAATTGAAAATTGATGACTCACATCTGCTCCGATAATGCCCCAATGATTTTCAAACCTATATCCGAGCCAACCCGAATAGACAAAAACGAATAGAATCTAAACCCGAAAAAAAATCGACCATCGAAATAAGACCTAACCCTATTTGACAAGACCCGATATTGACCCGACCCCATTATGACCTAAAATACACATACTCGAATATTACTGGAACACAAACTCAACCGATACCAAACTGACCAGAAAATACGATAGAACCTATTTGACTGAACCGAATTTGAATTGACCCAAAATCGAACCGATCGACCCGTTTGCCAGGTCTAATTTTAGATGGGGTTTTTGAAAAAGTTTCAAAGCTTCTGGAGTTGGAAAATGTTTATGTAAGGTTCAAAGTCCATATTGGAAGAAAACCAAAGATTTTAGGGGTTTATAAAGGTGGGTGATTTATACTTCGAATTCCCTGGATAAAGGGGTAAGGGAAATGTATGGACCACACACGCGCCTGCCACCATTGTCTATCCGGGTTGGGCGAGGGGATGGTTCGTTGTAATTAATTTTACATAAGTTTTTAGGCTCTGTTCGGGGTGGTTGCGAGTTGTCAGTTTTTGGTTCAACTCTTTGTAGAAATCTAATTTAAAGTTGAATTTTTTTGTGCTTACAGTTCCCTACTTCATTTTCAAAACTGACAACAGAAAATTGAAAACCAAAAAAAGTGGTTTCCAAAAACTGGTTTTAAGTTCCAAAAAAATTGAAAACTGGCAACTGGCAACCACCCCAAACAGGGTATTAGTGTTTGCTCTTGGAAAATGTTATTTCAACAAGCCTTCCTTATTAATTAGCCACTACTCGCTCCGTTCCACTAAAATCATTACACTCTGATTTTTGCACGATTTTCAAGACGACATTTTAAACATAAATAATTGTATTTATATAAACTCGAAAATATATAAAAATTTGATATTTTGAAAATACTATGTAAGATGCCAAAAATGTTATTTTTACTTTGTAAATCATTATACCTTTTCATATATTAATGGTCAAAGTTTGAAAAGTTTGACTTTGCAAAATCAACACGTAAAGATTTTTGTGGAATGGAGGGAGTAGCATGCTACTATTTACGAACTGGTTTTGGTCTTCCAACATTCAATGATTTGGTCTTCCAAAATTGAACGAAGCTTCCAGTTTCCATGAGAACTACTCCGTCCATTTCTTTTTCGTCTTTCCTTTTACTTTTTGACGATTTCCAAGATGACACTTTAATCATACTCCCTCCGTCCCTTAAAAATTGTCAAATTTAGAGAAAATAAAAAAATAAGAGAACATCATATCATTTATTGTATTGTCTTCCACTATGATTTTGAATTTCATCAAATCACCGTTGAAATTTACTTACCCAAATTAGAAATTTGATAAGTTTTTGGGACATCTTAAAATAGAAAATTTGACAATCTTTAAGGGACGGAGGGAGTAGATAATTATACTCTCTCTGTCTTAATAGATTCGTTACGTTGGACTTTTTGTGGTTAAAGATAAAAAAAATTTTGACCATTAATTCGTGAAAATATATATAAAGATTTACAAAATGAAAATACTTAAATTTGATTCGTGTTAAGTAATACTTTCACAATATCGTCGTTTCATAATTTTTACTTATATATAATTACAATTATTCACGGTCAAAGTGTTGCATCTGAGTTCGTGAAAAATCTAACATAACAAACCTATTAAGATGGAACGAGTAATTGTATAACTATAAAAATTATAAAATATGATATATCAGAAGTGCTATTTAAATGAATCTCACAATATTATTTTTACTATGTAAGCTTTATAACTTACAGTCCTACCACTAGCAAATGAAAAGAAAAATTTGGAACGGAGGAAGTGGCAGTTATTGTTTTCGTTTTCCCACATTGACATCTCTATTTGTCACACATCTTTGGTCTATAAATTTAAATTGTTCTTATCAATTTTCACACACAAAATTAAAAATTGATTTTCATGATATCTTGAAAATCTCTTCGTTTGAGCAAGAGTATTATGTTACTCCATTTGATCTTCGTGAGTACAAACATTGATCGGAGTGTGATAACCCTGGAGGATAGCCGTCGGAGACAGCTTGCACCGAGGTTAGGCGTAATCGTCTTGTAGAAAAGTGGTCCGTCCCCAGCACAACAATTTCCAAATAAGAATTTGGATTTTTTTGCGAAACATTACCTTTTATATGTCCCATTTTGCGAATAAATACCTTTTAAAAAATTTTTTGCAAACAACTACCTTTTATGAGTGAAACTTATGTAAGTTAAAACCTTTGGCCCGAATGAGTGAGATTCACCTTGAAACAGGAAATAAACACATGGGTGGGGGAAGGTTATTTCACAAAGGGAAATAAACATAAGGTTAGTTTGGGGATTGTTTGAGGATTTTATAAAAATATTAGTCGGATTCCGGCCAAAGGTATCAACTTACACAAGTTTCACTCATAAAAGGTAGTTGTTCGCAAAAAAAAATTTAAAAGGTAGATATTCACAAAATGGGACTCATAAAAGGTAGTGTTTCACAAAAAATTCTAAGAATTTTTATGTTTTATTTTGGGACTGAATACACTCACATTTTCCAACAATGGTTAATTTAGTTTCGAGTCAATGCCAGTTCGGGTTAATTTGCTTGGGTCACAAGATTATTCGTGTCCAGTTAAGTTTGGTTGTTAGTTCGACAGTCAGATTACCTTGGGTCATGTTTGTTTGGATTCAGATCCATTCAAGCGTTGAATAAAATAAAATTTCAGTGTCATAGAAGTATGGATTAAGTTAAGGTTTCACAATTTGCAGCTTCAAGATAGGGTAACTTTTCTTATGTGAGTTGAATTCATTAATAATCATATTTTAATACTTTGAGATCACACAATTTTAAAGTATCCAGAAATTGGGTAGATTTTGATTCGAGTTCATTTTTGTTTTCGGTAAATGATCAAATGATCACTTTTCGATTTTATTTGATAATGTGAGATAATATAGGAATACTCAACTACATTTTGTTTTTTATGCATTCACAATATTAAATAAAATTAGTAGGATAGTTGGTTTGATTAATTATATGAATGATAATCCTAATATAGGGGTTTTTATAGTTAAGGATACATAAATAACAAGTCTGTTCATCGCAAGGAGTATATAAGTATATAACTAGTTATTTCTTAATATGAAACGATCTTCATTTAGAGCAAACGAAGGTTCACGACTAATCCGCTTGAATTAATGATATATACTATATAGAATAAAATTTTCAATGTGACTATTACTGCTGGCCGTTGTAAAAGGTTCTGTATCCAGATTAGGCAGCCAGCATATGTATATATGATTGCCTGTAATATAAATGTTCTTCTCATTTTCTTCTTTTTCCTTTTTGTTAGTGGTAGGACTGTAAGTGAGCCAATATACTTGTTAACGATTTGTGCATTATATAAATGGTGCTCTCAGGATCACCTAACTCTAGGTGCTCCCTACTCCCTATGAATCTGCGTTTACATTTTATGAATCTGTACTATATGAAAATTACATATGAATCTCTAATAATATTATATGAATCTATGATGATTTTTTTTTTCAGTTTTCAAAAAAGGAAAAAAAAATTTAGGAAACAAAATAGATAGTCATGAATTTACGCTTATCAATATGTGATTACATTGTTATGGATCTATAGTCAAAATTAACAATGTTTTTTTTTTTCAAAAAAAATAATAATAATATAAAAAAGTTTGATAATTTTTTTTAAAGTAGTGAATATGTGTTCGTTAACTTACACCTATGAATCTGTATTTGTATTGTTATGAATCTATACCATATAACTAGAATCTATAGTCAAAATCAAATTATTATTTTTAGTTTTCAAGAAATATAATTATTTCATAAAGGAAATAAAAAAAATTCAAATTTTATTTTTCAATAAGTTATAAGTAGTCGTTCATTAATTTACGGTATACCGGTTATGAATCTGTGCTCAATAGTAAAAAAGTAAAATAAAATTAAAAAATAAATTATTGGATGTGTGGACCCCACGCGCACTGACACGTGGCTCTGTAGGTGCTTCTGAGAGCACCCAAAAAATTATGCTCGGGAACATAACTGGTCATAGCTAATTCAAAGCTTGTTCAATAATAATCGAGTCGAGTATGAACACCGATTTGATACTCGTTTAATATATAAAGGTAAAATTCCATTTTGGTGCTCTAACATTTGGTGTGATAATAAATTGGTGCCCTGACTTTTGACTAATTCTATTTTGATGACTTGACAATTAAAAAACATCTCATTTAAGTCACTTGACCTAACTTCGTTAAGTTGGCTATTAGCACAATCACTACCCAAAAGTTTACTTAAATCAGAAAAATAGGAACAAATATATTAAATGTAGCCGCACATTCTAAATAGGACAATGTACCTTCCCAAAATCATTTCTCTCTCTATTTTTGATAACGCTCAATGTAAAACCCCTTTAGTTTTCCTCTACCTTCCTCTTTAGGCTGAAAAATTGTGGTTGTCAAAGCTCGATTAGTTGAAATTCCCTCTGTTTTGAAGCTCAAATAGTTTAATATTTGAAGAATCGAACGAAATAAATTTGAAATTTGAGTGAGAAAAACTTCAAAATTGATGAGAGGTATGTTTTTATTTACAATGACAGTCAACTTAACGAAGTTGGGTCATGTCACTAAAGTGAAATATTTTTTAAATTGTCAGGTTACCAAAATAAAATTAGTCAAATGACAAGGCATCACTTTATTATTACACTAAATGTCGAAGCATCAAAATGGAATTTTTCCTTCAATAAACGAGTGAGTATGAGCAGGGTTACTCGTTTAAGTACTTATATTAGCGGGAAAAAAAAAAAATGGTGACTCGTGAGCAAAGCTCGCTCGACAATAAACGAGTCGAATACGAGTACTAATTTGATGCTCGTTTAATAAACGAGCCGAGTATGAGTACAACAATACTCGGCTTGACTCGACTCGTTACGATCCTAGTTAGTGGTTTGACGGGGAGGAGAATGAAGAGGGTTGCTAACTAAAAAATGAGTTTTCTTTTTAGGAATTGCAAGAACGTGGGAATCCTAGTTTGTATAAAATAATGTGGGAAATTTCTGTTAAATGGATGGAAGAGTTAGAGGGAGGAACGAGTAAAAGGACAACCATGTCATGGGAATTAGTTTCACATTCTATTACAAGTACCAAAGGATGCGACACATATAGCGAATCACTAGTTGTTCTCCAGTTGGAGAACAATGTTGATATCATATAATTTTTTGTCGTATATTTAATATTTTTTTCCTCACTTTATTTGCCCTTGATATTCCCTTTCACAGTTTTTATATTCCCAATTCATGGGTAAGCATGGCCTTAAACATCAGATATATTTGATCATTCCAGACTCCAGAATCCACTAGCCAAGCAACTTGGCGATTGAGGGAAATAAAAAAGGACCATAAGTACGGTTGATTGATTACACATAAGAAGAAGATTAGCTTTTTCTTTTATTTAATAGAAACTCTAAAGGTGTCAACTTTGCTCACCATGCAATATTGTTGGACTTGTGTCGCCAATTAAGTTTTATTATGGTTCACTCGCGATCACGTTTGGGTGCATTTGCAAGACGGCCATTGTGCAATACGCATAGAGGTTGGATTTTTAGGAAATAGGAATTGTTTTTGAGTTGTGGGAGCTCATTTACCTGAATCTTAAAATTGGAGTTCAAATCCTACTATTTAGGGAAATTTTTTATAATGGGCTTTCGTAATTCATCTTTCATCCTTAAGTTGAGGTTTCTTTGTCAGTTGGGTTATCCTCGTAGCCCCCTCAGTTCATAGGGGCGGAATAATCTTTGACAATTGATAGTATATACAATATAATAGCTTAAATTATATGAGTGATTTCTTTTGAAATTACGCACTCTTCAAGAGGAGCCCAACAAATATTTGTACTTTTTCTTAATCATAGAAAAAAATTGTCGGGAACCCCCTTTATGTTACACTTTGTCAAAAACCCCCTATAAGTGCATTTCGTCCATGTCAAACCCCCTCTCCGATCAATTATACTTATATCCGGTTAGATATTTAATTTTAGGACAATGTTACCCCTCTTTTTTTTCTTCCTTATCCTTTATTGTTTCTCTCTCTCTAACACTCTCCCTCCATCTCTCTCTCCTATCTAACATTCTATTGCCAAAAAAGAAAAGGAAATTCATAGTTTCCTCCACCATTTTCAGCCATTTCCTTCACTCCACAGAGGTAAATTTCCTGCCACCAACCTTTCTTTTTTCTTCATCTCCTTCACATTACTTCCATTGTCATCAGCTTTGCCGGAAAATTTTCTCCCACCAACCTCCTCATTTATTCCTAGATTTGATAATAGAGCAAGGTTTACCACAATAGCAGAGGATTTGTTGAGTAATATGAACTTGAAATTGACATGACTGTCAAAACAAAATTAAAAATCAACAATTTTGGCGCAATTAAGTATGAACATTCATATCAAATTTAAAGATTAACATTAACTAGAAGCAATTTTAGGAGATTTTTATGCCCCAAAGACCCTAATTTAAATATCCCAATCAATTGCCAACCAAAAAAAAAAAAAGGAGAAAAGGAAAAATTATAACAGATTAGAATGTGAAATGAAGAAAAAGAGAAGAGACAAACATTAGCAACAATGAAGTTCAATTTTAAGCTTCAATAAGAACAAGGTAGAAGAAGAAGAGCATATAGAGATTTGTGAAATCAGAGGATAAGTGAGAGGGAAAGGTAATTAAAGAGGATAATGGTAATAAAAAAATTGGAAGGAAAAACATAAAGAAGACATAAGTGAAGCATGTGAGTAGCACGTGGGGGTAAATCGGTCCTAAAACACGAAAATTGGCCGAAAAAGATATGAAATGACCGGAGTAGGTGTCCAAGCAGCATAAAACATACTTAGAGGGTGGTTCCTGACAGAAAATTATAAAGGGTGGTTATTGACAAAAAGTGTAACATAAAGGGGGGTTCCCGTCAATTTTTGCTTAACCATAATTGATTAATGGTTAATGGTCAAAGTTTATGATTTTTGACTCCTAACTTTTCGTTTGGAAATGTCAAATCTGGACATTATGCAAATTTCTACATGTTTGGTGTCTGTTGTTATCAAAATCAAGATATTCTTATTTTATGATATTTGGAAATTTAATGTAGAAGTTTATAAAATAAAAAAAAGGGGAAAAAAAACCCTTAGTCTAGAACAATGACATAGGAGGAAATTATCACGCAAATAAATATAGAAAGGTGCAAGAAAATATCTTGTTTAGAACTTTGTGTATAGAAAATCTATCAAGTAGGTCTAGAATTCTCTAATGCCATAAAAATATATTGATGCAATGCAAAATAGAGTGAATTGCCAAAAGGTTACCAATTTAAGGGTATATATCCACATCAGTTTCTCAAATGTTGACACTTCTACTACCCACAAAAACCCAACAATGCGTGGTATGAGAGCAAATTAATTAAGATCCATCTTTACACCAAAAACTCCCAAATAAATATGAATATCGTGAACCAGCTCGACGTCAATTCAAGTATGTTAAATTTTTTGGAATTATAGAGTTTTTTGAATGTAGCATAAATGAGAATGAGAAAGAGAAAGAAGAGTCTTCAAGAGAAATCAAAGAATTGAAGAAAGGTCGGAGAGCAAGTTATTGAGGAGAAAATGACCGTGAGAGAAAACCTTCCCTCAGCTTAAGCTGACGCCATGGCAAAGAAGGGGAAATCTCGTCCTCAAGCTCCAAAGCCTACAAAATCGAATAAGAAAAATGGAAATAACACAAATCAAAGCTCAAATAAAGCTATTCCGCAAACCGCAGATAGTAGGAAGTAAGTTGATGTGCATAGTATCTAGGGAGCAGTTCCTTTTCCGATGAAAGTAGCAAGATCGCAAGGGTTTCAGTCACCGACGACATCAGCCATGGGTACCCCAGGAACCAATATCCCTCAGACTCCATCACCCCAGAATTTGACAGCGGTGGCGCCCACACCACCAGCTGTAAACTCAGTGACAGCATCCAAGGAACCCACCTCTTAGGCCGATCAAGTTGAGGAAAATTTACCTCCAGAGAGTCCAATGGCACAAAATTGGAGTGCTAAAACAGCAGGTAGTGTCCCCACAAATGGGTATGATCTGACCCCTCCGGTAAACCCTAACTCTAATGTTAAAATTACATTTGAGGATATACATGAGGAGGTGATTTATTAGAAGAATGCAGTTGTATGTTATGTCTTGGGATCATACCCTCTATTAAAAGTGATGGAAGGGTATTTCAAAAGGGTCTGGGGGAAATTGGGGATAGATAAAATAGTTAGATGAATAGAGGAGTATTTCTTATTCGTTTTGATTCCTATGATAATAAGGTTACAGCTATTGAACAAGAGGTACAGATGTTTGACAAAAAACCTTTAGTTGTAAGGGCATGGGAGCCTGACATGAACTTGCACAAGACCTCTATGGATATGGTACCAGTTTAGGTGAGACTAGAGGGCCTAACTTTGAAGTATTGGGATCCTAATTCTTTGTCCAAGATAGCAAGAATAATAGGCAAGCCAGTTAAAGCAGATAGAGCAACTACAGAGAATCTTAGACTTGCTTATGCTAGAATCACGGTGGAGTTCAAAATTGGTGATAATGTTCCTCAGAAGATTGTTTTTGAGAATGAATGAGGGTAAATTGGTGCATGTTGCTGTCTCTTTTGAGTGGTTGCCTATACTTCGTGAAAAGTGTGATACCTTTGGTCATCATGGGGAGGACTGCAAAAAGGGAGAGGTAAGAGCATGGGTGCCAAAACAAAATGCCAAGCAAAATGAAACAACTAAACAAAGCAAAGGGAAGAATGTAGATTCAGAAGGTTACCAGGTTGTGCAGGGATCTAAGAAGCATACTGACAAGCCTAGCTCAAGCGTCACTGATACAGGAAATCCTTTCTTGGTCTTAGAAGATGAAAATGGAATAGAAAATGAAGAGAACTTGGATGTAATAGAGAAGATGCAACAGGGGACAATCACAGAAAATATCCATCAGGAAGGTGACACACAAGATGCAGTACCTCAAATAGGGAATGAAGGGGATCCTCCCCTCATCCCTAATGGATAGTCTGGGGTTTAGAACATTAGGGGAATAAACAACCCAACAAAATAAAAAGAAATTGCATTGTTCTTGCATAATCATTCAATGGGTTTGTTTGGTCTCCTAGAAACTAAGGTGAGACATAATAATGTACAACATGTCTCACTTAGTTTTACTGATTGGGCAATTGCCATCAATAGTTCATCTCTGCTCAAGGGGAGAGTGTGGGTTCTGTGGAAGCCACAAATTTATATGGTTGATATTAGATACACAACTGCACAAATGATACACACTTGGGTCACTCATATAGCCACAAAAAAACAGTTTGCCTGCATGTTCATCTATGCCTCTAATGATATTCATGAGAGAGCAGAATTATGGAATGATATTGTTTAGATTCATAACACAATGAATAGTCCTTGGATACTTGGAGGGGATTTTAATAATGTTCTGCATCCTGCTGAAAGGATGGGATCTCCAGTCACATTAGCTGAGATTTCTGAGTTTAAGCTTTGTGTAGAGCACTGTGAGTTACAAGACATGAAATCCATTGGTGCCTTCTTTACGTGGAATAATAAGCAACCTGGAGATCAAAGGGTAGCATCTAAGATTGATAGGGTGCTCATCAATGAAGCTTGGGCTGATACATATCCTATGACTGAAGCTGTATTTCGTCCTAAGGGCATATATGATCATATATGATCATTGTCCTGCTTTGGTACAGTTCCATTTCCCACTCTCAGGTAAAAAGCCTTTTAGATACTTTAATATGTGGTCTTCTAATCTAGTTTTATTACCAAAATGAAAAATGCCTGGCCTAACAATATTGATGGCAGTAAGATGTACCAGTTAGTTCAGAAATTGAAAATCATGCAGAGTTTTTTTAGAAGGCTAAATAAAGAGAGGTTTTCTAATATTGAAAACAAGACAGAAGAAGTTTATGCCAAGCTAATGAGGTGCCAAAATCAAATGCGAGGGCAACCTGGATCTCATGCCTTGATTCAAGAAGAAATAGAACTCTCTCAGTAGTATAGAGAATTGAAGAAGGCAAGAACAAGCTTCCTCCTGCAAAAAAGCAAAGCTTCTTGGCTGAAGGATGGAGACAGTTGTACAAAGTTCTTCCACAGCTACATCAAAGCTAGAAGAAACTCTAATAGAGTTTATATAATTGATGACTAAGAGGGGAAATCTCATACGACAAATGAAGCTATTGTGGATGCCTTTATGAGATACTATAGAGGTCTCCTGGGATCTGCAAATGCTAGTAGAAGCCATGTGGATAGCTCTTATGTTAAGGCTGGTAACATAGTAACACAAGCTCAAAGGGAATTCTTACTTCAGCCTTACACTGAAATGGAAGTAAAGAAAGCCTTGTTCAGCATTCATGGGGACAAATCTCTAGGTCCAGATGGCTATGGAAGCCAATTCTTCAAAGATAGCTGGGAAGTGATAGGCAATGAGGTCAGTGAAGCAGTCCTCTCATTTTTTAGAAATGGTAGAACGCTCAAGGAGCTGAACTCTACCATCATTTCTGTCATTCCAAAAAAGAACCCTGCAACTTCAGTGCTCGAGTTCAGGCCCATTTCATGCTGTAATACCTTATACAAGGTCATATCCAAAATGATCTGCAACAGGTTAGCCCATATTTTGCCTGATATTATTTCTCAAGAGCAATCTGCATTTGTTGCTGGAAGAACCATTATGCAGAACATCCTTGTTTGTCAAGACTTAGTCAAGCTCTATAATAGAAAGCATACTACTCCTAGTTGCTTAATGAAGCTTGATTTACATAAAGCTTATGATTCTATTGAATGGGGATTCATTGAGGAGATGCTCTAGGCACTAAATTTCCCCTTACCTTTTATCTCATTGGTTATGAGTTGTGTTACTACAACTAGCTTTGGAATATCATTAAACGGGGGACTGCATTTGGGGTTTAAGGGACAGAGAGGACTAAGACAGGGGGATCCACTCTCTCCACTTTTATTTGTTATAGCAGTTGAGTACCTCTCAAGGATTCTACATGCTGTTGGAGAAATGCAGGGATTCACATACCACATAAAGTGCAAAAGCATGAAGCTAAATCACCTAATATTTGCTGATGATGTCCTAGATGATGTCCTAATATTCTCAAAAGGTGATTATCCATCCATTGTGCTTATGATGAGAGGACTGGCCACATTCTCTTCTTCCTCTAGGTTAAAAGCTAGCCTAGCAAAGTGCAACGTTTATTTTGGCAATGTTGAGGAGAATATTCAGGCACAGATTATTGGACTCTCAGGATACAAAAAAGGATCATAACCTTTTAAGTACTTGGGAGTCCCAATATCACCCAAGAAACTTACTGAGATGGATTCTGAAATTCTTATTGATAAGATGTGTGCTAGGTTGAAGAGCTGGGGTACCAAACATCTTACTTATGCTGGCAGGGTTCAGCTAATTAACTCAGTGCTTATGAGTATCCAGTCTTATTGGTCAGCTATGTTCTTATTACCTAGCAGTGTGATGAAGACAATTGTAGCTTTGTGTCGGAACTTTCTATGGGATGGTAAACCCATTTCAACAAGGCCTCCTCTGGTCTCCTGGGATTTCATATGCAAATCTAAAGCAGTTGGAGGACTGGGAATTAAAAACTGCATCATATGGAATGTGGCACTTTTTGGGCAAATATGTTTGGAATATGGCAAAGAAGGAGGAAAATCTATGGGTTAGATGGATTACCCATGTATACCTGAAACACAAGACATGGTGGGATTACACACCTCCTCAAGATGTAAGCTGGGGGTGGAGAAAGCTCTGTAATATAAACGAACAATTCAAGGATGGATACAGGGGCAATGAATGGATGCAGGGAACAAAAGGGTGTACTGTCAGGTCTGGATACTAGTGGAAGCTCAATGCAGGCAACAAGGTTCCTTGGAGGCATTCGGTCTGGAACAAATTGAACCAGCCCAAACATGCTTTTATATGTTGGCTAATTTCTCTCAATAGATTACAAACAAGACAAAGGCTGTAGTAAATTGTTGTGTGTGTGGATAACTCATGTCCTCTATGTGGCTCTACAACGGAAACAATTAGTCATCTATTTTCTCATTGTCACTTCTCTATGGGATGCTGGGAATTGTTTAAGAAGTGGCTAAATATCAAGAGAAGCTGTAAAGATTGGCAGGCAAACTGGAAATGGTGCTTCAATCGAAGCTCAAAGCATAAACTGATTAGATTGGTAATTGCAGCTTGTTTTGCAGGCATGCTCTACCTGATATGGAGAGTAAGGAATACAGCGGTATGGGAAGCAAAAGTTATCAAGCCAGAAAGCCTAATACTTAGGCTAAAAATGGAGTCGAAGTGCAGAATTATGCAGCTACTACCCTGCAAGACGCCTGGAGAAGTAAGAGATAGAATTCAAGATTTGCTTATAAATAGTTGATGATTTAGTAGATTTATAACTGTTGTTGTGAGCTCCAAGTAGCACATGATGAGCTCTCCTCTTAGGGCCCTTCCTAGAAGGTAAATAGGAGGAATGCACAGATGCTATTAACTTGGAGACAATTAAAGGGGGGGAGATGTTATCCATCCTGGCCTTGTACATATAGAGAACAATATCATAACATTTTACCAAAAAAAAAAAAAAAGAAAGGTCGGAAAGGAATAAAAAGGTTGAGGCTAATGGCATATGTATCATTAGTCAGCAAGATGATTGGTTATACGACACCAAAGAAGATGTACAAAAAGATCAAGAAGAAAATTAAGAAGTGGTTGGTGACATGTGCATCAACGTGATACAGTTGGTGACACTGACACCAACGAAAGGAAAAATATTGAAGGATGAAATCATAGAGAAATTTGTAGAATGATTGGTGGCATGAGCACCGGTAAAAGATGAACAATATGATATTTTGAAGAAATTAACTACGGATAATATTTGGAAGTCATCATGGAAAATAAGTAGTTAGAACAATATATACGCTATTGCAAAAAAATTTCGAGTTAGGATGAGTGGTGAAGTAATATGAATTTTTTTTAGATATTTTGTGTCTTGAATTATCTAAAATCTAGATAATTATTGATTTAAGATATATGAAAATTTAATGTGGACGCTAGTTTGCGTTTTTAGAAACCTTAGTCCCAAACAATATAGGAGGAATATATCACGAAATAGTTAAGTGCCTTATAATGTGAAACAAAAATAAAGCTAAAAATAAGGCTTTATAATGTGAAACGTATGGAGTAGATAATAACTAAAAGTTGCTATAAAATCATAATAAATTAGCTATTATGCTAACTAAAATTGAAAACTTGTATGAGTACCATTAGTTGAGATGAACTGCCCTTGGAAAAAATCTGAAAAATTGTTTGGATAAACGATAATAAAAAAAACAGGTTGAAAGTTGAAAGATACACAGATACACTAGGTTTATTTGAAAAGGAAAAAAATTCAATTTTGGTTCCTTGATATATAGTGTAATATTAAAAAGGTGTCCCTATTTTTCATATTCCCATTTTGGTACCCTAAATTCCTAAAATTTGTTTCA
Organism: Mesembryanthemum crystallinum; assembly: GCA_030267885.1. Classification (NCBI taxonomy): domain Eukaryota; kingdom Viridiplantae; phylum Streptophyta; class Magnoliopsida; order Caryophyllales; family Aizoaceae; genus Mesembryanthemum; species Mesembryanthemum crystallinum. The sequence continues at coordinate 4,440 of BSSO01001685.1, read as the reverse complement.
CTTTGGTGTTACACCATAACACCTTTGACATTTCCGTTAATATTATGACATGATGGTTAATATTTAGGTATAAAGTCTTATTTTGGTACACTAAGGTTTAGTGTAATTTTAAAGAGATGCCCTGGGATTTTAACGTTGTCACTTTGGTGCCCTAAAATTTAAATAAATATTGTATTTTGGTGCATGACCCTAAATTATTCAATTTTTGGAACGACTTTTGGAAAACATGGTTAGGTTATTAATTGTAGTTTAAATTTAGTGATCGCAATATCACATGAATAAGTGTATGTGTACAATATGCATTCACACCAACCTAGATAGATAAATAATATCCATGAGTAATTTTGCGTAATTTGGAGAAAAAATAACTCACTCGCATAGGTAATGACATTGGTATGGATTTTATTTTCTACTCATCTCATACTTGATACTTGCTCCTACCCTATCTATTAATCTGCCATTCTTAGATTTTTCAGTAATGTTTTCTTTCTTATATGTCTCATTGTAGTATTATTAATCTATTAGTATCAAATTTATCATCATGTCCACATTTAAGCAAGATGATTTGGTAATAAAAATTGTATCATTTTTAAATTGGGACATTCATTTACTCACCATGTATCAAGTCATTATATACATTCAAAAAGTTGACATAATTAGGGTCATGATACCAAAGTGAAAAAAAAGAAAAAAAATTTGAGTACCAAAGTGAAAATATTAAAAAAAATTGGTATACTACATTTTTTTGGTGGGTTATTTGTCTTATGAAATAAGAAAATATAGTGAAAATAGGCACGAGAAAGAAAGATAGAATTTACCAAATTTTGGAGGTGATGAAGTTTCACTAGGAAGTTATTGACTCATGTTTTTATATGATGATGTAAAATATTGGAAAATAAGGAGTAGGATTGGCAAATTAAAATGTTAACACCAACACCAACTCCTCAAAAGTTGACTTAATAAATAGAGATAAGGTACAAATAACCTTACATGATACTCCCTCCGTTCTTTAATGAAAGTTACGGTTGCCATTTCGAGCTGTTCTTGAATCAAAGCTACGCTTTCCATTTTTGGACACTAAATACCCTAAAATGGACAAAAATACCGTTACTCATTCTAAATCACAAAAACCAAAAAATAAAATTAGTCAAATTAATCCCCAACAATAAATCTACATGATTAATTACACCAAACCCCCATCCCTGCCATTTACTCTCACCCATAATCACCAAAATATCCCCATATACCAAATCTAGTACCTTCCCTTTGTCTTTCACCTGTTCTTGGTTGAAAGCCTAATATTCTCTCTCTAGTTCATCATCCCCCTCTCTCATGTTCTTCGGTGAAACCCATGAAAATCGCCCCTCTTTCTCCCTCGTTAATTTCTCTCATTAGGTGCTATAATCTCCTTATTCTCTCACCTAAAAATCGCCTCTCACTCCTTATTCTCCAATCTTGTTCACTTTCCTCACCCCTAAAACCCGAATCTCTTCAAAGATCCATTTCAAATCGCTATAAACTCGCCGAAATTGCTAGATCTTTAACTTGTTCGCTCAAATTTGTACCTTGTAAGGTTAGATCCGGTTGATTCTAGCTCATATCCAACAAATCATGGGTGACAACGACCCTTGGGACACTAATGGGCCGAGTCCGGGTTCTAGGTCGGGATGACACTAGAAGAAGATGGACGACAATTGGGAATTTGAAATTGGTGGGTGAGTTGAATTATACAAGGCTTTTCTTAGAGACATAGACGAACTTGAGTTTGTGATATATTTTGTGGGAATTTGAAATTTTCAAATTTCAGATGAACTTGAGTTTGTGATGTTTTTTTGGTGGGTGAGTTGAATTATACAAGGCTTTTCTTAGTGACATAGATGAACTTGAGTTTGTGATATTTTCTGTGGGAATTTGAAATTTTCAAATTTCAGATCTCAGATCTGAAATTTTTGATTTCCAATTCCCACTTGTTGGGCTAACATATTTTGTTTGAGTTGTGTTGTTGGATGCAAGTAGCTTTGGATCAACCTCAATTTTTTTATTTTTATTTTTTACGTCCAAATCCTTGTATAGAAATCTATGATTGAGTTGGATTAGACCTGGAAAAATTTGACCTGACCCGAAAACCGACCCGAAAAAATGGGTCATGAACACAATATCATGAGCCGAAATCCGAAAATGACCGAACCCGAGATAACCAGAATATTTTGGGTCAAGCCCCAACCTGACCCGACCCCCTTGCTTTATTGTTTATTTTATTTTTTATATTTTGTATATCTTTATTTTTCTAAAACTCCAAGCATTCATATCAAGTAAATATGGTCACTTTGTAATTTGATATTTGTGTACTTCATTGTCTATCTAATATTTTGGTCATTGTGAATAGTTATACTCTTTAGTTTTGGGCCAGTTGGTGTAGTTTGTGCTACAAGACTTAAATGATTTGACCGAGATTAGAAATGATCAAAAGCGGGGTTGAGAAGGAAACGGGCCTGGCTTGACATATTTTAGCCCATAAGTAGGCCCATCAAGCAGGTTTGGGTCGGGATATGGGTATGGCCTTTATAAATTCACCAAAATGTCTTCATGTCTGTTTATTTTGCGGGTCGAATAGACGGACCTCATGGACTGACTCCTTCGAGATCACTCTAATTAAGATAGTATAAATTATTTTTATATTAGTAGGATTATTATAGTAAATATAAGCAAATAGAAAATTAAGGTTCATTATTTTTTATTTTTGGTATAAATGATGGAGAACTAGTGTTGAAAAGGAGAAAAAAAAAAACACCCACAACCTATTGGGTCAACCCGTAACCGAACCAGACCAAAAAGCGACAGACCCGTTTTTGACCAGACCCGCTAATGACCCGACCTGCTAATGACTCGAACCCAATGTTACTCGACCCGAACCCGACCTGACCGACCCGTTTGCCAGGTATAAGTTAGATGAATATTGTTGTAAGATTATAATTTGTTTTCCTTTGTGTTGGCTGAGTGTAATGTTTCACCATTTTATTTATTTTTCTGATTTTATGTAATCCAAATTTTGTCTTAATCGTCGTAGTTTGGCGGTTCAGTAACATCCAGGTCTCCAGTTTAATTATTTTCTAGATTATTGTCTTAATCCTGTTCTTTCAAGTATAATCAAGTTTCTAATTATTTACTTAATCGGATTATTGACTTAATCAATATTAATCTACTTCCTAAGTTATTAAGGCTATGTTTGGCAAAATTAGCTATAGTTGTGAGCCTTAACTGTAGATTTTGCTAAAATCTTGTTTGGTAGCAGAGAGAAAAAAGAACAAGCTGTAACTTCAAGCTGTAGCTTTTACTCAAAATCTAGCTATAAGTGAAAGTTATTATGAATAGCTTTCAAAAATCAGCTGTAGCTGTGAGTTGTAGCTGTAACTTTGCAAAAATCTTTGTTTGGTAGCTAAGAGAAAAAACAAGAAGCTGCAATCTTCAAGCTGTAGCTTTTGCCCAAAAGCTGCCAAAAGCTAGCTTTTGGTGCCAAACATAGCTTAACTCTAAAACCATAACTTCACTTTGTAAGGGTATTTTAGTAACTTGACATCCTCAAAATTTCCAAAATGAATAGTGTCCGTAACTTTCATTAAAGAACAGAGGGAGTATTAGACTTAAAAACTAGCTTTATCCCTTGTCGTTCTAGTGTAATCTTTATATTGACGATATGAAAGTCAGACCCAATTAAATAACTAATTCGAAACCTTGAACCCCAATTATACTAAGGAAGAGGACAATATCTATGAGAATCACATAAACTCAGATGTAAGATCATCATAAGATAAAAAAAAAAGGGATATTACACAAGGTTTCGAATTGCACAAGGTACCCATTTTTTAAGTTTCATGCGGCAACTACCCCTGAAAACAAAGTTAATGAACACAATACCTCTACGACTAACTTCCGTTAGTATGGGCGTTAAATGGTGATGCGAAATGACTAAATTGCCCTCTTCTTACCCCTTACCCACACCCACCCTTCTTCTTCATCCTTTACTTTCTCTCTCATCCCACTTCCCCTGCCAAACCACCCCCACCACCTCAACCTCACCTCCACCACCCCAACCATTGCCGCCGCCACTGTTATCAGTCTTCCATCAACCGTCACCCCAAGATTAAAGGGCAACATATTCAGTTTAGGCTATTAACCCAAAGCTAAAAAACTGATATAACTAGCTAGATGGAGACACAAGAGGGGGGGTGAATTGATTCGACCAAATTTTCGCGATAATGCAACCTGATGTAGGGGGACCAGTGTAAGGACCACCGTTCCCTCCTGGATGATACTTAAAGGCGTAAAAGAACTATGTGAAGAAGATTGAACACAGCATGTTTTTAGAGTGGAAAACCATCCACGGCTCAATTGGATGTAAAAACCACTACCCACACCTCTGTGGGATTTTACAACTACTTG